>JASJET010000161.1:0-300000 GCA_034092305.1 Diaprepes abbreviatus | reverse complement strand
ATAGATTATATACTGTAGACCTGTCACACATAAGAAGAAATTTGGGCACAAATACAAAATCTACTTAACACTTTATGCCTCGATGCAGAGATAATGAAAAGGATGGAGTTATAAGTTCTCTCTCTTTGATATTAACGTATTTTGAAAAGTGATTGGAGTATATTTGAACATAGTAGTATAACAAATATTTTGACATTGAAATATTTAAATTTAGTGGTTGACTATTCATTTTTTTTTTGTATTTGATTCTATCGTTCAATTAATTGGACTGTACTATATTAAAAGTTGGTTTTGAAAATTTTTAACTCAAAAATTGAATTACTGATTCTATTTATCGTGGATGCCAATTCTCTAGTCATTATCTCTGTGTTATAGGATAGGAACATTCAGTACTACATTAAGCAATTTTAGTTATAACACGATTTAGAAATTATTGCTTATTTGGCATCTGTATGTTACTAAATAATAAAATTAATTAGTGTAATTATTGAATTGTGACAAAGGTAGTCATAGCTACCCCACTGAATCATATTATGGTAAAAAAACTATTATAATAACGAATATCAATGACGTGTATATTATAAAAATCCCAAACAGAGTTTCACATGTTAAATTAAATAATTAGCTCTATTTAACTAAGTTTCCTAACAAGCTGTGGGTATGACGTATACCTGTCAGAAAAAAGATTTTTAAAACATCAACTTTTTAGCAAATTTAACAAATATTTCTTGTATTACCTTTTGAACAATTTAGCATTCAAATTAATCAAATTACTAAGTAAAGAATTATAACAAGGTACAGCTCTATATGCGAAAGATTTCTGAAATATCGCACTCTGCTAGTGTGGCAGCGTTAATCTATCCCCATAGTCGACTCAGATGTAGGTTGCAACTGGTTTCTTTTTCCAAAAATATCACATTTGAGAATAATTTAAACTCGACTAATAATATTGTCTTACCAGTTTAAAACATTATTCCCCAAGTACTTGTAATTAAAATTAATTTAAATTCTATATGATTTTTTTTACTCTTGAAGTGGTGCTTATCAATATTTACGAATATATTATCCAGTTTTAATTTATTTGTAATAATATGTTATTATCGACTAAGTAAATATGATGTTTCCAGTGTTCTGTGTTTTGATAGTAATTCTTACGACGTATATATTCACTCAGAACTTTTATAAGATTAAAACATATGTTAAATGGTGGCAACAAATAAACAAATTACCCGAGTTACCAGGAAAAAAGTTTTTTATCGGTCATGCGGGATATGTAATAGGAAAGGCAAATGGTAAGAAAAAAATTATTTAAATTTTTGACTAAATACTTTTAAGGAATTGGAAGCAAATATTTCTTAAGGGATTTAAGTTTAGAGCAATAGAAAAAATTATTTTTCCAATTCAGAATTATACGCATAGTCCAATCCATAGGTAAATATAGTAACATAAATTCCGAGATGAATGAGATCTATCCAGAGGAGTTGGAGACAATGTAAAAACAAACCCTATATAAAATGTTACAGCATAAAATTGATTGGGGCCAAGAGGGGGGGACAAAATTGGCTAAAACAGGTTTTTTGAATCTACAAAATAAGGAACACATTTTGAAAAAAAAAAGTTTCAAATAAAAATTGTGAAAATTAAAAAAAAAATAGAATTTAAGCTTTTTTGTAACCATTTTTGTTCATTTGTTATTGCAAAAACGCTAAAAAACCGTCAAATCCGTCCATTTTTTTCATATCAATTATTTATTGCAAAATTACCTTTTTTGAACTTTTTTGCCCGTCTTTCTGAACAAAATGATATTTTTTAATAGTAAATCTGAGAATTTTTAGCTGATATATTGCTAATTGTTTATCCCAAGACGCAAAATGTTGATTGGTATAACTTTTTTTTGAGTGAAAATTTTGACCTCCTCAAAGATACAATCTCTTCGTGAAGACCTAAAATTTCATATCTTGTTAGGAACAGATGAAAAAATTAATTTCCAATCCCTTATATATCGCTTTAAATAATGGGGTGTTTTCTTTTATTAAAAATAGAGAGAGAGAAACTGAACTTGCAGCTTCAAATTAGCAGCGTCCGGAAAAATTCGACGTATTTCAGCAACAGATGAACCAATTTCTGCGTTTTTTTTTTAATCTAGGAGTTGAAAATAATTTTTTTTCATTTGCCATCAGGATATGAAAATATAGGCCGTCACGAAGAGATTGAGCCTTTATGGAGGTCAACTATCAGTTTGTACAAAATGACAAGGGCTTCCGTTTAAAACAGTAAAAGAAGTTAATTTTGCAATAAATAATTGATATGCTAAAAATGGCCAATTTCAAGGGTTTTTTGGCATTTTTACAATAACACACTGACGAAATGATCGCACAAATTGTAGTTTTTTAAAGTCCCTGAAACTTTTATTTGAACATTTTTTTCTAAAATGCGTTTCTTGGCTTCTAGATTCAAAAAACCTGTTTGGCCCCCCTTTTTACCCCAATCTATTTCTTTGCTGTTACATTTAATGTAGGGTTTGTTCTTACATTGCCCCCAACACCCCAAGATAGGTCTCGTCCATCTCGGAATTTACGAAAAAAACAGCACTAATTTTTACATACCGCTTGGACTAAAAATACAGTAACAATTGAAGAGAACATGAACGTTAATGGTGAAGATAATAAAATGAATACAGATAAAGAAAAAAAAACACAAACACAATAGGATAAAGGGAATGAAATAGTAGACAAGCTCGCTAGGAAAAGGGCTGAGATACCTTTTCTGGGACCAAAGCCTTTCTGTGGAATCAGTAGCAGTGTAATGTTGGAAGAATTAAAGATAGAAGAAGAAAGCAGAAGAACAAATCATTGGACGGAGCGGCAAGGACCGAAACAAGCGAAGATATTTCTGGGGAATTACGACCAGAAGAGATTCAAAGGATGCATATACTTAAGTAAAAAACGAGCTCAGAGTTCTGACAGGGGCCCTGACGGAGCATTGCCACCTAAAAGGACACCTCAAAAAACTCGGACTGGTAGAAAGAGAAGAGTGCAGATTCTGTGAGAAGGATGACGTAACCTCTATTCATGTCCTTCCAGAGTGCAGCGCTCTAGAAAACCCTAGGATGCGGTTCTTGAGAGCAGACCAAGTCGAAGAAGGGGATCTCCCCACTTTAAAGCCGTCCAACATCCTGAGATTCCTGAGAGAAATAGGACTGGAGGACCTGCTCTAGCCGATAAGGTAACTCTTACGACTGGGCAGCAGTAGGGGGGGCACAATAGATCTACCAGGTCACAGTGTACAGACCCCCAGCTCTATGCACATACCTATACAAAACTATTATCTGAGAGTTTGTTAAATTTGCATGGTAACAATTAGATAACAGGAGTTTTCCTTACCGTGTATTATATTCTTGGGCAAGACGATTTATTCTAAGGAAATATATATATATATATATATATATATATATATATATATATATATATATATATATATATATATATATAAGAGGGAGGGGGGTTAAATTTGGCTAATACAAGTTTTTTGAATCTGTAAGCCAAGGAACGCATTTTGGAAAAAGAAGTTTCAAATAAAAGTTATAGAGATTTTAAAAACCTAAAATTTTAGCTTATTTTCTGATGATTTTCGTCAATTTGTTATTGCAAAAATAATTTCTTTTGTATTTTTTTGCTTTTAAATGAAAGCCCTCAATATTCTGAACAAAATCTTAGTTTATAATAGTAAATCGGATAATTTGTTACTGAGATATTGCTATTTTTTTGTTCCAAGACGCAAAATGTTGATTGTTATAACTTTTTTTTTTGCGTAAACATTTTGACCTCCACAATGGCTCAATCTCTTCGTGAAGTTTTTATATCTTGTTAGCGGTAAATACAAAAATAAATTTTCAATCCATTAAACACCGCTTTAAAAAGGATGTGTTTTTTTGTCATAAAAAAATAGAGCTGTAGCCTCCTCCTTATATGTTGGACATTTATAATTTGAAAATTCGAATAGCTGACTTCAAGATGAAGATTTGTAAAAAAATTTTTTTTGGCCAATAGGAGCCGATTTAGGATTTTTTTTTTTCTATAAATCACAGTCCTTTGCTTCATAACAATTAAGAAACATATCCAACGGCATTTGATACTTAGAGAGTTACATTTTCAATATCCATGATCAATTTTTCCAAAGTATGCGTAGAGAAGAGATGTACATGGAGAAGTGGAGGATGACATGCAAAAAAGATCAAAAGAACGAATATGGGGCGGTTAGAATTCCCAGCCATATAGCTATGCCTGACCTTGACCAGTGTGATAGTTTTTTCGATTTTCTATCAACCTTTTTGAAATTTTATTTACAAGAATTTTTTTACATATATGATACAATACTCAACCGGTTAATATAATTAGGGAGAGAAGCATGATTTTTTTATCACAATGAAGAAGAAGAAATCTTACTGGAAGCAAAAAAAACGGAAAATTACATAAATCGCTTACATTATTGGAGATTCGCGACATAATTATTTTATACTTATATAATAAATAGATGAAGTAAATTTTTTAGTCAAAAATTTGCATTTTTCGTCTTTGAATATGAAAAAGTTCGAATAATTATTTATTAGGTGTAGTAGATTAAAATTAACATTAAACTTGTTCACAAATTTCAAACTTCATGAGAACTCCAAATAACACATTAAATATTACTTATTCGTAAAAATAATTTCACCAACATTCATAATTGTTCGAGCAACCAAAGAAAAAAGAACATTTGTTGCTAAAATACAGCGAATTTTCTGATCGCCGCTGATTTAAAATGGCGGGTTCAGTTTTCTCGAGCACGCGAGATCTCGGCGGCGGGTTCCCCCACTACCGCGGTCGGCCAGTGGCTTTTCGGACGCTCTATTTTACATATGATTTTTAATAACAAAAAGCCGCAATTTGAAAAATTTTATCAGATATTTTGAAAATATAACTCTCTAAGTATCAAACGCCGTTGGATTTTTTTGTTAATTGTTATAAACAAAAGCACTGCGATTTTTGAAAAAAAAATCCTAACTCGGCTCCTATTGGTCCAAAAAAGTTTTTCTTTTTTTCAAAACCTTCGTCTTACACTCAGCTATTCGAATTTTTAAATCATGGATCGAACATTTATGGGACTCCAGCTCTATTGATTTATTAGAAAGAACACCTCCTTTTTTGAGGCGATATTTAAAGGGTTAGAAATAAATTTCTCATTTGCCCGTAATAAGATATGAAATTATAGGCCTTCAAGAAGAGATTGAAGCTTTGTGGAGGTCAAAATGGTCACTCAAAAATCAATATTTTGCATCTTGGAATAAACAATTATCATTATCTCCACAACAAATTATTCGATTTACTAATATAAACTATCATTTTGTTCAAAAGCAAAAAAGTGCAAAAAAGTTAGTTTTACAATAAATAATTGATATGAAAGAAATGGCTGTTTTGAGGGTTTTTTGACCTTTTGGCAACAACAAATCAAGAAAATCGACTCCAACTCATTTTTTGCTGTTACATTTTATGTAGAGTGTGCTTTCATATTGCCTCCAACACCCCTGGGTGGGTCTCATCCAGTTCTGCATTTATGTCACTATATTTGCCTATGGCCTGGACTATTTATCATCGACGGAGGATTAATAAACCAAATGTAAATATGAAGCAAAATTAGTAATAAGTTTTTATATTTTCCCTTGGAACAACGTAAGACTGCGAAATTTTGGACACCTTGTCCGTCTCATAGTCATTATAGAAAACAATGCGTATTGGCTAAAGAGTCGTAAGTCTAGTAAACATCATTCAGACTATCCTTTTGTTTTTAATAGAGGGCGCCACTTGTAAGGTTAAAAACTAAGGAAACTTACCGAATATTCAAATCTGTGAAGCTTCAATAAAACATCAAAATTGGTAGTACGTAAAACTATCTTTATTCTGGAAATTTTGTTGTGATGTTATACCAAAAAAAAAGGTATAATCATTGAAAATAATAGCAATTAACAAATTAGAAACTCCATAGAAGTCCACAAAATAAATTATGATTAATTTTGAAAAAGCATCAATACCATTACATTCACTAAATATAAATACTAACAACCAACACTCTCTCAGTCTATTTGTTGCTTTTATTTGCAGCAATACGGGTTTTTATCTGTTGCCTTTTTAATATTATTTTACAGCCGTCAAAAATCTGTTATAATGAATTCCCTTATTGGTGCTCACTTTGAATTTTTATCAACTAAGGTATTCTGACCTATTATAAGCAACTCTTTGGCCTGTAAGCAGAGTATGGTCCCAGTACAGCTAGAAATCGTGAGCAACTTAGTCCTGAATTCATAGTTCTTTAATTAATTTATTGTGTCTCTTTTATTACCTTTCTGTATTTCAATTGTTTCCGGTCCTAACTTTCTTTTAGTTACTTTTAAGATTCGATATCAATCAAAGTTCAACAGTATTCCTATATCTTCTGAGAACTCCTCTACAATTTTAAGCATGAAGCTCAATTCTAGTTGTAACTATTTATTTAAGATCATCCATTTTAAAAAGATAATTTAGCCTTGCCGCGACTCACGATTGTTCCTAAAAATGAAACCACATCTTGATAAATTTGAAGGACTTGACAATAGTTTCATTGCAGAGCAGAACCACAATAGGCTTTATGAATTATCTTGGAATATTTCTCTTTGTATTGTGATTGTATCTGTCTAGATGTTGATGCTGGAAGGTATTAGCATTTCGATTCTGATTCTCCTGTCATTTAGTATTGCATCTGACTGCAGTCTTGGCGAATCAGATGTTCTTCATTCATTCAGTTAGCAATGATGTTACAGTGAATGGTTGTAGCTAGTTGACTTTTCGAAAACTCTTCTAGATGTCCTTTATTTGGTATTTATATCTGCCATATTACAGGTGGGTATGTTGGAAACATTAGAGGGCAATGTTCTTCATTGGGTCATATTACGAGTGGTATTAGGTCCAACTTGAATCAATGAACGAATGAATGAGTGAACAAAAGGTGATGATACTTAATAATCGATGCCCAAATCTCGTTGGGCCCTTTAGAGCTTACCATGGCTTCAGATTATTCGAAGTCGATTACCTGTGCGAATCCACGCAACCTCATTGATTACCTAGCGGTTTCCAATGACAAAGTTGTATCTCATATCCCTTAGTCCGTTGAATGTTGGACATTTTTTGAGAACATGGTTATAATTTTATCTTCCTTCAAATACCAACAGTCGTTGGGGTAGGTAGAATTGGAATTCCCGTTTATACCCGAGTGACTCGAGACCCACACAAGCCTGATTATGCAGCCGTTCCTTATCATACTGTTCAATACATCCTTGCAGTCACGACGTAACAACACTAAACTTCGGTGCCATTATCACCGCTTTACTATCTGAATTTATGTTTATTAACCTATTTCAGTTTATGTACCTCTCACAAAAATGACCACACTGCAGAATAACGCAAATTTTCGCTGTAAAGATCACCGCACTTTGTCCGAAAGAATAGAACTCTCTAGCTCCCGGGCTCCTGCTAAACACTCTGACTCCAGCTCTTTCATCTTGAGTCGAGATCCATCTCCAAACCACTAGGATCCATTTCTCTGAAGATATTGCTCCCCTCTTAATCCTCTGTACTTAGCAAAAGTATCTCAAGACAGTAATTGGGTTGAATTGGTCATGTGTTTGAATGGGTAGTGATGAATACCACCATGCTTTCCCAGACACCTAAGCAGCCGCCCATGCGTCAGTTTCGAGATGCTCTAGGCAACTGAGACGATAAACAGACTTCAGTACCTCGTTCCTTATGTATAAGTGGAGAGGAAGTAGGTTCAGCAGGACCTCCAAAACCCTAGTAGGGGCAATGTACTCTCTTTCCGAACAGACAGTCGTTCGACCGATAAACGAAGGTCTAGGGAATTGTCAAAATTTGACAAAGGAAAAAGGGTTGGTAAAAATCAATAATTCATCTTTCGATATATGTCTTCAAAACAGTAAGCAAGTTTCATTAAGATCTCCTTTCACTGGAAGGCTAACTCTGTTTTAGGAGTGAGTTTTTATTTAAAAGCAGATTTTTCTGATATTGTTTACTGATTTGTTTTAGGGTGATCTAGTCAAACGTTCTCATGTTTGGTTTTCGACTTCATTTCTTCCCATATACAGTTGGTTTCAGCTGATAAATTGAGAAGGAATTGATGTTCTTTCATTGTTATAACCTCCCCGTTCTAAATTGCTGTAGAAACAAATGCATCCAGTTCTAATGGATCTGCAGTAAGGCTTGAGAAAGATAGTAGCAGGTATCTAGTAATAGCATTGCTCAAGCTAGTATAACTTTAAAATCAAGAAGAAAACTGTAACAAAAAGGAAAAACTACACCTTTTATAAGCCTATTGTAAACATATGATTAAAATCTAATATATTTTTAGATGTGAGTCTATCCTGATATGATATTACATAATTAGTACAGAGAAGCTTGAATAATATGTTAAATTTCTCTGATGCTAAGTATCATGGATTCATTCTTAGAAAAGATTGTTGTATTTTATGGAAGCTTCCAACTTACGATTATTCGGTGTGTTTTTCTTAGGTTTCAACCTCACAAAAGTGAGGGGCGCCCTCTATTTCTGGACTCAATGTTTGCTTTAATGGCCATCCCGATCGTTAAACAGTTACAGTATTGTTCCGAACGGCCTGTTTTAATACACGCTGTATTGTTTTATACAACTTCTGAAAATAAACTGTCCACGAAAACTGGCCTGGATCCTTTATATATTATTTCTCCGGATACCAGAAGATTCCGGATCTTCTAGAAGGATTTTCATATCACATGGTATAATAAAAATAAGAAAAAGGAATAATCTGCCAATTTCTAGATCTTCTGTCATAAGCATTTCATGTCAACAAGAAGGAAAAAGAATTTTCTAAAAAGTTTAAGGCCTTCTTTCATAGACGTCTCATGAGTAAATTAACAAAAGTAAAATTAATTAAATAAATTATGAACTCATTGATAACGAACCGAAAACCCTGCAAACTGCAAACACAAACTAATACTATGAAATGTATAATGCTATAAAGTCAGTTATATTGCCCCGTTGCAAGTCGTGATCGTCCCGATCAACCTTCTTGATCATGATAATGGGCCAATCAGTCAAGAAGCACAACTTTAATCTTCGCATGAAAACTTTTTTGAATTGACTATACCAGATCGTTTAGTAAGGTCACTATGTTATACGCACCTTCCTATGACTTTTAAAGCTTTGGTGAACACCCTTTGGTTCTTTTCGGATTGTACAACCAAACTTTTTCACCAACCATTAATCCACCATTATTGGCTTTGGAGTCATAGTGGGTCTTCATTCTGTCGCTTTTTATTTGTAATTTTTGATGGGCTTCTTCGTGTAAGATCTGAAGCTGCTTACTAGGTGGATAAATATAATCTTCCCAAGTTGTTTCAGTTTCGCATGGGCGTCAATTAAGCAAATCAACTGGAAGAAGTAATTCTTTTCCAAAAATTATGCTAGCAGGTGTTTTTCAAGTGGTTTCGTAAATTTGTTCTTTATTTACTTGTATTCTAATGTAGTTCTCCATTCTCCCAATCATTCCATCTGACTGTGGATGTAGGGGTGTTGTTCTAGCTTTTTAGATTTTCAGAAGCTTGCAAATGTTCGTAAAAACTTCAAATTCAAAGTTTCTGCCTTGATCAGAGTGTATTTCTCTTGGCACCCCATATCTACACTGTTCAAATAATATTTCAGCAATGGTGGTGGCTTCTTGATTTGGTATCACATAGACTTCTGTCCATTTGCTGAAGTAATCCACAGCTATCAAAATATCGCGATTCCCGGATTTACTACAAGGAAATGGTCCTGCTACGTCTACTGCAAAATATACCCCTACATTGTTGTACTGCTTAATTTTATCATGTTTACGGGTCTTTGGTCCTTTATTGGCAGCAGAATCAGTACAGATTTTGCACCAATCTTTTCGATCTGCTTGATTATCCAGCCAATAGAACTTCTCTCGAAGTTTTCCAAGAATTTTCATAGCCCCTAAGTGTATACCACCTACACCTACTTCTGGTACCTTTTTGATGGGTAATATAGTCTGGTATTTATAGTCTGCCATCAGAGCTCTCTCGAACTCTTTTTAATACACCATCGCGCATAATCAAGGAATCCCATACAGCCCAGTAATCATTTACTTTTTGATGAGATTTGGTGAAAAATGAGTCCATTTCACTTATTCTTCTTTGATGATGATGTTAATATTTGGATCATCTTGTTGTTTTTTGGAGATGATTTTAGGATTCCAATCCAAAGAGCAATTAAGTTGTGTCAGTATTGAACATAACCCGATCCTCTCTATCCCCCCACTCCTCGACCTTGACCTTGACCTTGACCTTGCCCCACCCCTCTTTGGCCCCGCTCACATGTCCTTGTCATTGACCTTGAAAGTGCACGTGTGCTTTGGCCTTGACCTTGTGTTCAAAGTTGTGTGTGTGACCTTGACCTTGACCTTGGTCGAGACGACCTTGACTTTGTTGAAGGTCATCTTGGGTGTGTGACCTTGAAGTAGTTATTTGTGCATTGTAATAGTGTGGGATGATCTTGAAATGATTTTGACCTTGCAAATTGTTCTATAAATTGTGTGAGTTTATTTGCATTCATTCAGGGTGAAATGTCAGATACGGAACTATCTAAAGAAAAAATTATAAAGCAAGTCGGCAGAGTAATTTGTTTATATCAGAGTAATTTAAAAAGTTTGTGTGATTTTGAAGAGAAGGATCTAGCATTTTTTCCTCTCGAATATTTAAAAACTTGCGTTGATACGCTGAGTTTACGGCAAATTTGGGATAAGCTGCCAACGCCATATCGGTGTGACAAGGAACTACAGTTAAGCTTACCCTATTACATTCACTATGAACAAATATATCGTCATTATATAGATGGGCCACCACCAGCAATAAAAAAGTGTCGTGAATGTAAAAATGAGTGAATAATATGAATAGTGCTTTGCAAGAGACAGTAAAAAAATTGGGTGATGAGTTCACTGAAACGGCTAGTAATTATTTCAATGATGCAATGAAAAGTCGAGCAGAATGGGCGTCGCGCTATTGTGATTTGGCTTATGAATATGAAAAGGCTGCGAATGAATGTCGTAAATATTGCAGCAAAACAATAAATTTACAAGACTTTGTTCGTGAAATAAAAAAGTTGGGGTTAGTGACTGTTTGGAAAAACTGATTAGGTTCATTGCAGATCCGGTTGTGTTAGATGAAATTAGAGTGTAGGACTTAAGTTTAACGTAGTAGTAGTTAATATGGAAAGTTTAGTGCGAGAAATGTACGAAGAATTTCTAATTTCTGCAGCCTGTTCGGAATTTTACGCATATGAAATGCAAGATTCGGAGGCTCAGGATTTTAGTGTATTTTTTAAGTATATGGCCCATGCCGAAGTGTGTCTTTTAGCTAGTATAGTTTGTAAGAATTTTCTAAGAAATAAAAACAAACAATTATTATTGAACAAATTAAGAAAATTAGGTTTAGGTGATAATGTTACACGTATAGAAGAATGGCAGAAAAAAATCAATCAATAAAGTACATAAAATGTAGTTATTTGTTTCATTATGTTTTGTCCTTGAACTTATCCTTATACCAATTTAAATGTGTGACGTCATTTGACCTTGAATACTCCTCCCATTATTTCTATCGTTAAGCTACCCCCACCATTGTTACAATTCGACCTTGAAACCTCGCTATAAAGGTTCGTGGGAAAAGAAGTGACTTCAAACAGTCGCAGATATCAGTGGCATAAACATCAAATATTGTGTTCGTGTAGTGTTCTGAAAGTGCTTTTATATTCACGGTAATTTTTGGATTTATATACCATTTTTTCAATAATGAGTATTGCAAAAGAAACTCTAGATGAAATTAATGAAATGTTCAGCAAAGATTTCGATGTTTTAGAGAGAAAAAAGGTTACCGAAATGATTGTAGGCAAAGTGTATAAAATTGTAAAGATGGTTTCAATGACTACACGATTTGGTAAAACTCTTTTAGTGGCTTTACACGATAACGGTGATAATAGCACATTTGAGACTTTTTTGCCAAAACGTGTGGCCGAAACACTATCTGACGATATTGTAGATATTATGAGTAAAACTAAAAGTAAATACACTCTAAATTATTTGGGGCAGGGCACTAGAGTTTTTGGAAACAATACTCGAACATTATTACGTTTTGGCTCATTGGAGTAAATTGTATGTAAATTGTTTGAAAAAAAGGATGTAATTAAATTCAAAATATAATTGCACATGTCAGAATACTTACGCGTGTTCATTATTTCTGTTAAAGATGTCTGCTGATGCGACGACGACGACGACCGCCAACGAATGTGTAGATAGATACATATTTTGGTTGGGGAGAGAATTAAGAAATATGGCTCACGATATGTTAGATAGCGTAAATGATTGGTCGCATATTGATGTAATCAAAGATCAATATAAGAACGAGATCAGGGATACAATCAATTTTATGGCTGGGGCACACTTGTGCGACAAATTTTTATATGGTTCCATAGACATGGATACATTTTGTGCTGAAATGGTTGAAGAAGAATTAAAAGAATACCTCGTCAATATTCCACATTTACAAGGTGAGCTTGCTGCAAAATATGAATTGGTTTCTGCAACAGCAACAGCCCAAGACGTTGACGATCGAAATAGTGTCGGATGGGAAAGAATTTTGAGCAACGAAAACGAAGACATGGAAAATTAATTTTTTATAATTTTTGTATTTGTGCAATTAAATAACTGTAAATAAATATCTGTTACAATCACAGATTTGTTTTATTTCTTTTATAAACATACCAACCCAGTAGATCATAGTCAGTGTTTCTTTTTCTCAGCTGAAATATTTAATATAAGTAGGGCAAATAAAAATAAAATAGTTTAGTAAAGATTGAAGATGAGTCGAGGAAACAACACAATTGATAAATTTGGTCGTCAGAAATATAATGAAAAATATCATATATTATCTGGGCCACAAGGGATTGGTTTTAAACTTACAGCGGATGGGCAGTATGATATGGATGGAAAAATCATAACCAACTTAGGCGAACCTAAAGATGATGACGACGCTGTGACAAAACACTTTGTTAATAGAAAGTTTTACAATTTTGCAGTTGAAATATGTGACATATTTAACAAGGATGTCCTCCCCATGATATACAAAAATAATAATGAGCTTAAAACAAAAATTGAAGTTATGCAGAAAATACTCTATCATCAGCCTTTAAATGACTCATTAAGCGCACTGTCGTACGGCTCGACTTCAAAAAAAATCTAAAAAAAGGGAAAGCAGGTTAAAGAATAGGAGAACGCACTCCGAGTGGCATAGCCTTGAAGATAACGTCGTAGTCGTCGGTGAATTGGACCTTCCCTCCAAGAATATTGAAATGTTATTTATGTGTATGATGTTTTATTGTCATTGTTTTTAATGATGAAGATTGAAATAAAAAACTTTATTTTACAATATATTGTTTATTTATTTTACATTTTAAATTAAAAATATAGTCATACAATATGTTATTTAAACAATATTAGCTTTATCTATCCAAGAGTTGAAGTGGTTGGGAAATCCTAGCCATTTGACAAATAATTGATCGATGTGATTTTTCTTGCGTTGTCTAAGGACCTTTTCTACTAGATAAACGCCAGGACTGCTTGTTTTTTGTAGTTCTGATTCGTAAAAACACCCTCTTATAGGCTGACCTTCTAACGATTCCAACAAGTAAGTAGGTGGATTTGTAACGTTAACTTTTACAACTTTAAACAATTCGGTTGACCAAGAGGGCGTATATCCTTTCTCGAATAAGCTTTTGTACTTGCTAATACGCACAATGTCACCCATGGAAAACTTAAATTTTTTAGGTACAATTTTTAAATAATCATATGCTTTAATATGTGTTTTTTCTTGCACGTCTGCAGGCTTCATTCCAATGGTGCGATGTTTCGAATGGTTATAGGTTTTTGTTACTGCCGATAATATATGTATCCATTTGTAAGATCCTCTTGTCGAGAATTGTTTATATAAATTATTTTTTAAAGTCCTTACGACTCGCTCAACAATTGCAGCTTTCTTTGTGCTGTAAGTGGAATAATGATTTATATTATATTTTTTCATCAGGGCTTGAAAGTTTGTATTATAGAACTCCTTTCCGTGATCACTTTGCAGATTTGTTGGTGTATATGATGCCTCTTCAATGATGCTTTTCATCGCATTAGTAACTTCTATACCAGTCTTGTTTTTTATGGCTTTGGTATAGACAAATTTAGAGTAACAATTTATACAGACCAAAATAACCATCGTTTTCATCAGCATACTGTTGCATTTCAGCCAAATCAATTTGCCACAAATCTCTGTAACCTTTTATTATCGTGCGCATTCTTACAAAATTTTTTCTAGCCGTTCTATGTAGTTCATTAAAAATCTTGATTTTTTCTAGACTGGGCTCCATATTATTAGTAATATTAAAGGTTTCAGATCGAAGGAAGAACTGAATAATATCATTAAATATTGAGCTTAATATATTATATCTTCTTCTCGTAATTCCTCTATGATTGACATAATTTCATTTTCGTGTCCAGTGTGACCGGCCATTTTGAAACTCCACAACAAACGTAAACGATCCACCAACTCTTTAGCTTTGTTCCAGTAGACATATAGAAATTTTTTCGAAGATAATTTCTTTTTTGTGGATAACTGTAGTTTTTCCGAGAGATTTTTTCTTGTAATAGTATCACCTAATTTTGTGCCCATTATCAGAGGTTTAATAATTCGTAAATATTTGTTCCATCTGGTCTCCCGTAAACCATCACTTTTTTTAAAATTGTTGTAGACAGCACTCGTTGATTCCAAAATTTCCTTGTACGTTGAAAGTACATTATCACTTAATTGTTGTTGTTCCTTGCCTACACTTGGGGGTGTTTTAAGAAATAACAAATCATAAAGTGCCGGTGATCCACCATATTCTGCAATATTTTTCCCTTTTTTGTATAAGACAATATTTCCATTTCAAAAACGCACCTCTAAATTACCAATAAAATTTTTGTTATAATCTGTTTTTGAACCAAAACATACACCATATACAGTATCGTATAGAGATGGTTTCGAACGTAATCCTTTCAGGTGTGCGTTTAAAGTATCGGAAGTTGTGGTGTAAGCGGATGCGAGAGATGTATTAGTTGATGCCGAGGGTGTATCAAACACCGATTGGCTAATATCTTCTTTTGAAATGCGATGCTGCTGCTGCTGCATAGGTGTGGAGGTTTGAAAGGAATGTGTAGGTTGGGGAAAACCTGATATTTGAGTCGACTGCACTGATGTACTGAGACTATGTGATTTTGTAGGTGGATAATGTTGTTGCTGTTGTTGTTGTTGTTGATGTTGTTGTTGCTGCTGCTGCTGCTGACGTTGCTTAACCACATCAGATATAGTTGTCAACGGCTTAGAAATGGGTTCGTAAAACTTTTCCAATTCCACAACATTAAATTCTATAGCCGCTTTAATTTGTTTAAATTTTTTTCTGACGGCATTGGTAGCTTCCACTAGTTTACGTTTTAAGTCGATCGCGTTATTCATGATGTTAACAAAGGACGTTTCAACAATCAAATGAGCGTTTTCTCTTATTATTACAGTAATATATAGCTATCAAATCCTTTGCGGTATCTTCCCGATTTCACATCACTGTCTTTATCAATTACTAAAAATCCATACTTATTATCCCAACATTTTGAGCACATTTCTTGAAATTGAGTAAAAGTTAGATCCGGTGAAACGTGGTCGGAAAATATGTGTTTCATATTCAACTCATCTTGTTTAAACATAATAATAAAATTGGCGTTGTCTCGCACAAGCTGTTTAGGCACTCGCGAATATGTTTGAGCTAGGTAAAAGGAGTCGATATTTTTATGACGTCCCATGCTAAAGTACGATCTTATAACATCTTGTTTTTCACATATAACATCATCAAAGATAAATATAGAGTTTGGTTTTGCATCGGACGGTTCCACAATATTACTGGAATCACTAAAGGCATAGTAGCCTAAACCTTTGATGGGCGCTAAAATTTTCTTTAAATACTCATATTTCGGTTGATACAGAGATTTGGAGTAAATATAGACATTTTCGAAATGTAGCCCAAGGGGGTGTGTAAGCAGCGAAATCATGACATTAGTTTTTCCACAATTGGATGGACCAATTAACAGGCCGCGAATAGAGGAAGGAAGTAGAGGACCGTGTCTCTTCATTATCTTCTTTTCAAATCCAAGTCCGACTTTTTCATCGAGATTGTCAATAGGAAGTTTTTGTTTAAGATCGATAACGCGCATCTTAGGAAAATTTGATATTTTATAGACAATTTTTCACAAAAACTGTCATTCAGATGCCGAGCGTCAAACGAAGTGGACGGTCTCACGTTTCCAACAAAACTGGATACGGTATTGTGAATTCGTTAATAAATAAATTACCATTCGAGGTACACATTCCTGGTTATCAATATTGCGGACCCGGAACAAAAGTAATAAAACGTGTAACAAGAGGTGATCCAGGCATTAATCCTTTGGATGCCGCATGCAAAAAACACGATTTAGCCTATTTACATAATAAAGATAACATAAGTGCGAGACATCGAACGAATTACGATCTCGAACAAAGTGCTTGGAATAGAGTAAAATCGAAAGATTCCAGTTTAGGTGAAAAAACAGCAGCTTGGTTAGTTACAAACATTATGAAAGGAAAACAACGTTTTGGTATGGGTGTACCATCATCATTATCAACAAAAAAAACATCTAGTAAAGGCACACGTCATACAAAAAGGAAAGGTGTTAATAAAAATCGACATGTTCGGAAAGCCAGTTTCGGAACAGCTATTCGACAAGCAGTTCGAAGGGAATTATTAAAAGCCGGAAGTAAAAATGTGTTGGAAAAAAATGTCATGAATGCATCTAAAATAGCTCTGTCGGTAGCACGTAGATCGGTAAAAGCGGCAGGTGGCAAAAGGAAGGTTCGTACACCGAGAATAATACCGATTCCTAAAACTGGTGGAATATTACCATTAATACCAATTTTTGCCGGGTTATCAGCTTTGGGTTCATTAGCTGGTGGGGCAGCGGGAATTGTGCGCGCCATAAAAGCAGTAAAAAAAAGCAGCGAAGATAAAACCGGTGCCGGCCTGTATTTAAAATCGAAAGGAAATGGTTTGTTTCTAAAGCCATATCGTAAAGGTATGGGATTATTTTTAAATCGTAGATCAAAAAACTAATTGAATCCCTACCTCGAAGACCACTATCTAACATCGATATAGAAAAATATGCCAAAAAGAAAAGAATAGGACACTTTCGAGGCGTTTATATGAGGGATTTATTACCTAGACAAGGTCCTCGACGTTACGAAGCAGCAATAGTGAATTTGGATAGTACGCGTGGTGCAGGGACTCATTGGGTAGCTTATAGAAAAAATAATTCCAAAGTAACATATTATGACAGCTTTGGCGATTTACCCCCACCGATCGAATTGGTACGATATCTACAAACGGGATCGGAACCATCAAAAATTATTTACTATACGTACGATCGTCAGCAGGATTTTGGAACAGTCTGGTGTGGACATTTGTGCTTAAAGTTTCTTGTCGAATCATCAGCGTAAAAGATGTCATCATCATCGTCACCATTAACACCGCAAATGGATCGCAATAACTATACTAAAATGTTGCAATCACTGAAAGCATTTCATCTAGCCGGTGGATTAAGGAAAATGACCGTGAAACAGTTAGAAAACATGCCCAAGGAAGTAATGATTGCATTAGCCCCAAATGAAATTCCATTCGTTTGGGAAAAGTTGCCCGAGCACCTCAAAAGCGATATCGATATATTAAAATATCAGTGCGGTTGCAAACATTATTTCAGCAGCAGCAGCAATTTAAACGAGGTTACGGCTGATGAGGATCTTACAGCTAGAAAAATATTTTGTTGTTATTGCAAAATCAGCGATGTGCGCATAAAAGCAGAAAATAGCATAAAAACATCACTATCTAATGCAGTGAGAAAAGGTGTGAAGATGAATCTTTTTAAATGTTGCCGCTAAGAATAAAACCGAGATGTGTGATGTTTTAATGGTTAGTCATGTCTTATACGTTCACACTAACAGGACACTCGAGCGTCTTAATCGCAGATTTTTATCCACCAGTCGAATTAAATAGACAAAATAAATATGGTCTGGCATTGCTGAGATTTTACACATACAATTCAATTTTTAATGTGGACGAAAGCAACAATAAGTTTGCCTACATGAAGGAGAGTTACACCACCGAGTCGATACAATTGCAGATTCCACCTGGGGCCTATGAAATAGATGAGATAGGTAAAGCTATGTCGGAGGCTTTGAGGATTTCAACTGAAGAAAAGAACGATGGAATCTTTTACTTGGTCGCTAATAATAATACGCTGAAATGTGAACTGAAATCCCAATATACTATAGATTTCCGGGGAGAGGCGAGTATCGGTAAAATGTTAGGATTTAATCATACAGTGTTAAAAAGAGACAAAAAGCACGAATCAACCGAGATGGTGGAAATAATAAAAGTACGCATCATACGCGTAGATTGTAATATAATTTCCGGATCATATATGAATTCGGTGGAAGGTCATACCTTGTTCGAATTCGATATCGACGTGGAGCCCGGTTACAAAATCAGTAAAGAACCACAAAATAATATTTATATGCCGTTAATGCCGGCAGGACGTCAGTTTATCGACAACATTACTCTTCGCATCTTGGACGATAGCGGTGATCTAATCAATTTTCAAGGCGAGAAAATAATCGTGAAATTGGAACTGAAGAAACTTTCATAGAAATGGGTTTTTGCTTCAATCGTCAATTGTGTGTGCTGTCGACTAAGATGGGGGAACCGCCGAAACATAATAAAAGTAAAAGAAGAGTTAACGTCAAGGTTAGTCGTCGTCCAGACGTTAGATCACAAACATCTCAACAGTTATCTGCCGAAGACTATAAATTTTTAAAATCAATCGGTCTTAAAGTGCGAAAATGATTTCCACCACCAGCGATAAAATAGAGGTTTTCTCCGAGCCCATCTTGGACAATTCCATTATTAGTCTAGAAGAGCATACGTATAAACCATACGGATCTCCATCATTCAACAATTCGGATGAAGTCCGTATCCCCATTAATTTTCAAGATATTATACTGGATATCGCCGAAAGTTACATATATATCGAAGGAAAATTTAAACCCATAGACGCAACGAAAAGATGTTTTTTATCAAATAATGCCCTCGCATTTTTGTTCGATGAAATTCGCTACGAGATGGGAGGTGAGCAGGTCGCCGTAGTTCGTAAACCTGGAGTTACGACGACATTAAAAACCATGGTTTCATTCGGAAGTTTGCAACAAAGATCTCTCATGACGTACGGATGGGGTCTCGACGAAGCAAACCAAGATATCGTAGACACGGCAAGTAACGTATTCTCCGGGAAATTACCCTTAAAATATCTTATGGGATTCGCCGAAGATTACGCAAAAGGTGTTTTCAACGTAAAACAAGAGCTTATTATGATTATAGCTCGCACTTTTACCAATTGTTACGTCGGCGAAGTAGAGGCAGAAATTAGTATCGACAAAATCGAACGGAAAATTCGTCACATCATTCCAGACGACAAGCAAAAATTGAAAATACTGTCTCGCATTAATAAAGGAGGAAACAATGCCAGTATTCAAATGGCATATCGTAAATGGGATCTGTACGAATTACCAGCTTTAAGGCAAACATCTTCCGACGTGTGGGCTTTGAGAACGAGTAGAAGTCTGGAAAGACCGCGCTATATAATCGTCGGGTTTCAAGACAGCAATAATTGCGACAAGAAAGAAAAAAACGCAACCCAGTTTACCGACGCCGACGTATGCGACATTAGACTGTATCTGAATTCAACCGTTTATCCATACGAAAGATGGAATTTAGATTTCGCCAAGAAACTGTACGCAGCAGCCTATTACAATTACGAAAACTTCCAAAGCAGCTACTACGGGCGCGAAATAAACGATCCGATGATAACGTTCGCGGAATATATAAAAAACCCCGTTTTTATTATCAATTGCAGTCATCAACCAGAGGCGATTAACTCATCGACAGTGGATGTGAAATTGGAGTTCCAAACGAGAAAGAATAAATTCCCCAAAAACACTAAAGTGTACGCATTAGGTATTCACGACTCATTTTTTAGTTATAATGTATTAAACGGTTCGGTGACCAATAAATCTATATTTTAATGTATCTATTATATGTAACACAAAATAATGTTCTTGAATCAATAAATTTGTAATGAGTGAAGTAGTAGTTTTATATTTATTTGAAACCCAACCAAAAAAAAGCTGACAGAAAAGCCCGCTCTTTAAGAAAGGAGTACGAGAGTTTAGAAAATGGTGGTTTATTAAGTGGAAAAAGAGCTTAAATAACACAAGAAAAAATTTTTAATGCAAAATATGAAAAGAACGATTTAGAAAATTTGTAGGAAAGTAACGGTTAGGAATAGGGAAAAAAGTTATAAGAAAAAATTATAGAGGAAATCGAGTACTATAAGCAAGCATTTTTCTCGATAGTAAAAACGTAAAAAAAAATTTTTCAAAAAAAAATTGAAAAATGGTGAATGCGCGCCAAAGTTGAAGTTTTGGAGCAAAATGATATTAGGAAATTAGAAAGAGAATTTTTTTCTACATACGTACTTTTCAAAATTCGGAAAGATGAAATTTTAAGAAAAGGGTTATAGTAAGTCAGTAATTTGGATTTTTTAAAGCGCTGTAGCTCGGGAACCGTTCAAGATAGAAAAAAAATAAAAGCACTTCGATAGTCCAAAATTTTGAGGAGAATGCGATGGTGTAAAAAAAATTATAATTTTTTTTTTTCGAAAATGCCGAATACGCGCTAAAGTTGAAGATTTAGAGAAAAACGGTATTAGGAAATTAAAGAGAGAATTTTTTTCTACATATTGTAGTATTTTTGAAAATTCGAAAAAATGAAATTTGAAAAAAAGGGTTATAGAAATTTAGTAATTTGGATTTTTTAAAGCGCTGTAGCTCGGGAACCGTTCAAGATAGAGAAAAAATAAAAGCACTTTAATTACCTAGAATTTTGAGTAGAATAAAATGGTGAAAAAAAAATTTTGAAAAATATTAAAAATGAAAAAAAAATTTAGACGAAAAAATTGAAATTCTCGAGTTAGGAGGCTAGAGCGCCGAACGGGAGTATGTGGAAGTTGTAGGGGAAGTTTTTTTTTTTTTTTTTAAGTGTGCCTGGGGCAATGTAGAGAAAGTCTAGTACTATATGTTAGAAAAGTGGAGGGGGGTAGTTTGTGTCCATAACAGAGATACGGTGAGTTATAAAATCATATTATTCTCAAACTTATATAATGCATATATGCACTCCACCTTACCCCCTCCAACTTTTTGAATGTATATAGAGGCCGGTATTAGAATTATTTCATCATTACACATTCGATCGGCAAGATGGAAGATACACCAAAAAGGATCATTGGCATTGTCAGGCCATTCGTGCCCGGCAAAATATGCAAGTGTGAGGAGTGCGGGGGTACCGCACCAGGAGCAGCACCTTCGGAACCACCCGCAACACCGACACCACCAGCGACGGCGACGGTGCCGCCAATGAGAAGACCAAGGACTGCACCTAGATCGGTGTTAATATCGTTGGGTATTACTCCACGGTAGGCACCCCACCCTCCCCCCAGGCCCTTTTAGGGCCACAAAAACGGTCCTTTTCAGGACCACATTATATTATGATCGTAGTTTAGTAATCGTCACTTATGGGGCGAGATATTCGTTTAACGACGATTTGTCTCGTAGCTTAAGTGCCAAGTTATATGCTTGAGAACCTATGAAAATGTTAACAGTCCAAACAAGGTTATTATTTTTTTTTGTAATGTATTCTTCACAAAATATTAAGAATAAGTCTTATTGTCTAAACAAATCTAATTCCTTATTTAAAGTTTTTGAAAAAATCAATAATTCTATAAGCTCTCACCAATACACAACATTTAGAATCCGTTGGTGGGGTGGGGGTAGTTCTATATATATGAGACTGGGCCAGTTACACAGTCATATATTCATCAACCCTCATACGATGAACATGGAGGAAGAAAGACCCGCCAGCAGAGGCTCATCCATCTTTAGTGATGACACCGTAGCCGACAACGTTGGAGACCTGCAAGTCTTCGACGACGACGAAGAGGTGGATTTTGAAATTGACGTCCTACGTTGGGACGACTTGGATGAGCCGATTCCGCTAGTGTATGACCATGATCCGGGTCTAGTGGAATTAGACGATGCGGGCGATTGGGTCTTACAAAGACTCGAAACTCCGTCGCCGCAGCCAGAGCCGGACTCGACGGAAGATGCGGTGCTGGAAATTCCAGCATCACCAACACCCGACGACCCACAAGGCCCCTGCGATTCGTCAAGCTGGTGGTCGACCAGCGAGGATGGGGCACCATAAGCCCCACACTCTCCCTGGCCCTTTTTAAGGGCACACAACAACGGTCCTTTTCAGGACCACAAAATACTTTGATCGTAGTTTTAGTACATATTAGTACTTTGTTACTAATATTGTATGTATAGAATATACAATATTAGATACAAAGTATTAAAAGTTTAAGAGCTGGTGGAACCCAGCTAAATCGTTCGTTCGTATTTGAGAGCACAAACAATTTTTGGTCTCAATACGTAATACGACATTTGTTTTCACCCCCCACCATTAATTTGTCTCTATATATACGACCACCAATACTTATTACAATCATTTTAGTTCAACATGTCTGCGACTGAACAACAACAACAACCCATCCAATGCCCTGTGGTAGATTCTACCACAGAGAATTTTCTGGAGTGGGAGTTGGACGATCCCAGATGGGATGAACTTTGGCGGTTCATCATCGAATATGCAGAGGACAGCACCGCCACCACCCCCGTTGATGATGACGGGCCGTGCGACTCCACAACACAATAAAGAGTCGCATGTTTTACAACCAAACGGTCCTTTTCAAGACCACAAAATAATTTGATCGTAGTTTTAGTTGGTTATAATACTTTGTAACCAATATTTTATGTTTTTTTCATAAAAACATACAATATTGAGATACAAAGTATTAGAAGTTCTGGCGACAGAACCTTAACTTCTTAAACCGCCAAACTTGGATTTAATAAAATTATAATAAAAATCGTATATTACAGTCTTTGATATATCTAATATGGAAAAACCGATATAAATTGGTTTATTGTACAATATTTTAACTTTATTCATATGTATAGCAACAAAGTTCTCGGTAAATATCGAGCTACTATTGAAATTGGGGCGGGATATTAGTGCTCTACCTCCATTTCTGCCTACACTGTTATCCCAATGTGTTACTAATTTTATATCCTTTCGATTTTCCACATTTTCCATAGTTTTACCAAATATCGCGTTATTTTTTAATTTAAAAGTGTCCTTCGCAAATTTTGTGGTGGCCTTGTTACGTAATTTGGTATTAAAATCAATATACGATTTTAGCCATTTTGATTGCTTAAACTGTAATACTCGATGGGTTTGCATTACCACTAAGCCGTTGGCGATGACTTGTTTTAAAGTTCTATAGTGTAGAATGTATTTTTTTTTATCTTGTAAATTAGGAATTAATTTCGGTAATTTAGCGTTTTCTGTTGGCGGTATGATATTTTCTACTAGAAATGGAAGATCAGAATGTGCATCATGCAACTCAGTCGGATAATGCACATCCACTTCCAAAACGTAGCCATGTAAACTATCATCACCAACAGCCATAATATTTAAATCCAGAATTTCGCGCTCGCTTAACCATCGAAAACCACCATATGGTAATGCTTGTGACATACTATGACCATATAGATTTGTAGCATCAAGGTATGTTATAAATGAAGAAGGTTTTGTTGGGTCATAGTCTGGTAAAAAAATATTATTAGCGATGTGCTTCCTTTCTGTACACTGGCTTATGCCGCCGCGTATACCTTTCTTAAAAAACTTTATCATGTCTATATCAGTTAAGAGCTCTAACTCTACCTTAGTCATACGTAGCATACAATCAAATGATAAACTTGGAAGGGTATAGTAATGTGCTGGATCAAGTTTATCGAATTTTAAACAGTTATTCCGAAATTGCTCAAAAACATCACACAATAGCAACACATCTGATTTTAAATACACGTCCGAATAGTCCCCCAAAGTTTTACACCCAAACAAGCGCCATACTTCTTTTGCTCTTCTATAGCTTTCATCGCTAATATGTTCTTCCCGTAAATTATCATAAAATTGATCTTTACTTGGAAGACATGTATTTTCCATTTTTTCTATAAAGTCAATAAAGCTATAGGGAAAAACACCCTTTTGACGCATCAAATTAAATTGGTTGATATTTGAAAAATGTTTCCGCGTTTCAATAAAATCATCGTCGTTTAAACCGCTGCCTAAATTTTCCAAAGACGTTGACAGAAATTTAAAACTATCAATAAATCGCAACTTGAAATATTTCCTCTTGACTTTTCCACATTTACTATCAAAATAATCGTGCACATAAATGCTTTTGGTAAATGATATGTACTTTTCCTTACTTTGAGCCAAAACACCAATTTTATCCCCATATTTACATAACTCTTTTATAAATAAATGGCTGTCGTAGCCGCTTAAGTTATGAAATATGATAGGGATAAAAGAGGGTAATTTATAATTTAAATTACAAACGGAATGTGCAGCACCAAATCTTTTTGCACCAGTTATGTGACAGTGGTCTCGTACTTTAATCTCACCCTCTTCAAAAGGGCCTTCACATATACCACATATTTTAGCATCATTAAACTCCCTTTTTTCTTCAGGCGTTAACGGTTTCATAGGCTTAATGTCTTTTAAATATGTGTTGTATAGAGCCCTTAAATCACACTCGATACGATCCACAAAGACTTGAGCTGCATTATTACCGCGAAATAGCTCAAATTTCGAAAGTGAGTCGTCAAAAGAGCATTTAATTAAATAAGCAAAAGAATATGGTTCATGTTTAAAACTTTTTACAGTGTAAGAATTTTGTGGGTTTGGTTGTACCGTTTCAACGGGTTTTAAAACAGATTCGAAATCTGCATAAACCACGAATGGAACGCGCATTTGCTTTTCTATACCCTCGAATTTTAAAATATTTTCCGGCACACTCTTTCCAAATTTATCGATTTTTAAACCCACTGAGGGTATTTGCGTGAAAATGTGGTTACAATCGTAGCTTTGATGTAAAGTTAAAGCTGACGGTGTACTAAAATAAATGAAGCAACCATCACAGAAATATATTTTATGTTGTTGACAACTAATTTGACTTGAAACTAAAAGTGATAAATCCCGAATCCAACAATAATGACTCTTTGAACAAGTCGTATCACAAAAATGTTCACCGCCATCTTTACTACTACAGTCTTTTGTAATTAACAATAAATTTACATGCCTATCCAACTTTTTTGACGCATACCTCAGTGGACCAATAACTTCATGTATTACTTCATTATTTTCATATTTAGATTCCAGACCGTATACGTTAATTGATATGTTGTTCATTTCCTCAAATTTTTTAATGTCACGTAATTTTACTGGAAAATCTATACCTGTTAAATTTAGCACTCTAGAAAAATGGGGGTAGGATGTCTTCTGTGAAGGCTCTGCTGTTGGAGGAAACAATGCTGATGTTACAGCCCACGCAAAGCAAAATTCATCCTGGTTAATCACATTGACGACAGCTCCTTTCTTTTCAATAGAACACGGCAACTTGATGTATGATGAGCCACCCATAGGCATATACTTGTTGATACTAACTTCCAAGTATAAAATTCGCACAAGAGCCCATCCTATAACAAGAAAAATAATATATAAAAATCAGTTTAATATATCGGGTTTTGATTTTTCCATACCTGAATCTTTCTCCTGGAACTCTGTCGCCTGCGTTTTTATTAATTCGGTGAAAGAATGGTAAACGGCATCCAAATCACTTTCTACACTAATTATTTGATTAGCAGTGTTGAAGGATTTTTCACTGAATATTTCTTGTGATGGAAGCATGTACTCGCCAACAGCTGTCATGTTAACTTTTAAAGCATGATGCACACGTAATAAATTATTAACAAGTTCCACCACCTTGGATTTAATGTCTGCAAAGAACATTACGTAATCGGAATGCTCCATATCGCTGCTAACTCGATAGGTTGCAATTCTTCTTTTGAAGGCACATTCAACGAGTTGCACACCATGACATACCGGCAAACATGAATTATTTTTATGTTGTTGTGTTCGTTTATGCGCTGACATATGATTTATTGGAACATCTACATTACATGTAACGCAATTAATTACCGGAATCGTCGATGTATACTCTTCAATTCGGAGCCGTTTTCCTCCAGGCACTTCATTAAATCTCGCCGCACACGATTCTCTTTGATGACGTCTCATATTATAACTATTAGTAAACTTAGAACCGCAATTTTCACAAACATATACCATGATTTGTCAAATATTATCACATGTACTACCTATACAAGTCAGAGCCAACTGATTAATGAAACTGCCCCATACCTTATATAAAACCATTCAAGGTCACCCCAAACCACGTAACATATTTTCAAGGTCACACACCCAAGATGACCTCCAACAAAATCAAGGTCGTCTCGACCAAGGTCAAGGTCACACACACCACCTTGAACACAAGGTCAAGGCCAAAGCACACGTGCACTTTCAAGGTCAATGACAAGGACATGTGGACGGGGCCAAAGAGGGGTGGGCAAGGTCAAGGTCAAGGTCGAGGAGTGGGGGGATAGAGAGGATCGGGTTATGTTCACTACTTGTGTCTTTCGGCAATAGAAATCGTCAGAATTATCTCATTCTTCGTGTTTGCTACAGTGCTTGCTTGCATTCTTCTGGACATGGTCTTCTTTACAAAACGTCTGCATTTTTGTGGTTCAAGCTCATTATATGTTCAATTTTAAAATTGTACTTTAGCAAGCATTGTAACCATCGTGCTATTTCACCTTCTGGATTTTTTATTTTTAAGAGCCACTTTACTCATGAGTGGTCTGTTCGCAGGAGAAATTTTTTAGCCATATAGATATTTATGAAAGTGTTCCAATGCCTTTATAATAGCGAGTAGTTATTTTCTTGTTAAACAATAATTTCGCTCAGTTCTATAGAATACTTTGCGAAAATAAGCATTCACTTTCTTTTGGCCATTTTGTTTCTGGGACAAAATTTCACCTATAGAGGAGTTACTAGCGTCAGTATCCACAGCAAACATCTTATCAGGCTAAGAGTATGACAATATTGGAGGATTACAAAGTGCCTTTTTTAGTTTATTAAAAGATGTTTCGCAGTCTGCGGACCATTCATAGTTGTTACTATTTTCAAACAGTCGATCTAAAGGTCGGCTAATTATTTTATGAATCTTCTTCAGTAAGTACAGAGACCGAAAAAAATTCTTAGTTCATGCTTGTTTTTTGGTACTAGCAAACCTTCAATGGCTCCCTTCTTCTCTGGATCGGTTCATACATCAGCTTCTGTAATTATATGCCCCAAGTATTTCACCTATTTCTGAAAAATTGACGTTTCTTCGGAGTGAGCTTTAATTGTGTACTTCTCAGTTCTTGAAATACATCTTCGACATTTTTCAGATGATCGTCAAATGATTTTCCTGATTCTGATCACTGTCAGGAGCAGTACTGCTAATACAGCAGACTTGTACATGCCCCTATTGGCCACATTTCCTACAACGAATTCTATTTCTGCTATGGAACTTTGTGTTTTTGTTGTCATGTGTTTTATTGTTTAAAACTTCTTGTATCTTTCTCATTAGCCTCATGAAGATATTTTCGTTGGTCTTGCTATCATCCTGGGAAACGTTGACTCTCCTTGTGATTTTTCCTTGATTCCTTGAGGCCTGTTTGACTGTTTGAAATTGAAAGGCGTAAGCAAGAGCCTAGGTAATTTTCTTCAGTCTGGCCATTCTTAGAGTTTGACTTGTTTCTGGGTCGCGTAAACCTTCGATAAGACCATTGACTACTAATTCTTGCTTTATTTCTTCTGGATATGTTGGGTAAGTCAAATTTATTAGTCTGATTATATTCGCCTCGTATTCTTGAAAACTCTTGTTATATTTTTGTCTTCTTCCTTGGAGATGAACCTCCCCATAGCACATCTCCAGAAAAGTTACAATAAACTCATAATCCTAATATTTTTCTTTGGGAATTTTACGTAGAACCTCCATAGCTTCATTTCGTAGTGCTAGAATAATAGTAAAAGCCTTTTCTGATGGACTCCAATTATTGCCTGCGAAGGTGGCTTCATATAGACATAGGTAAACCATGGCAGTTTGCCGTCACTGATTGCTTCATCACACTAATTGCAAGAACACCTTTATTATATCTGTACTGGCTACCTTCTGGATTTGCAAATATAATTCTTGCATCTGCCTCTGGATTCCAGTCACCTCATATTGTATTTTGCCATGTACGTCTTCTCTAATTTTACTAAACTTCATTTACATTTCTTCTTTTATGCGCTTTATATCTTCTTGATTTTTGAATGCCTTCTTTCAATTCTTGTTCCATACATTTTTGACTTATTTTCACTGTCATTGATTCTTATTTTATATCATCTTGGTTTGCCTTTAATTATTGTTTAATATCATTTTAATATTTCGTCATATCTTCTTTCTATTCTTATTTCATCTCTTCATGATTTTTTTTCATATCTTCTTGGCTTGTTTTTATGTTTTCTATCATCAGTATCTGATTTAGACTAGTTTGAAGTTGCTCCTCCATCTTTCCATTTTCTTTTCTAGTTTCTACTGACATACAATACAATACAATTTCGATTGACTTTTTTTTCTTTTACCTCACCTGGATTTTATCTCACTTCTGACACCAAATTGTTCCGGATGGCCTGTCTTTATATACACTGTATTGTTTTATAACCTGTTATTTTCACAGTTTTGACTACTTGTCAAACGATTCAACTTACATCAATGACTTCTAAAAATAAACTGTCCACGAAAGCCGATCTGGGCCCTTTATATAAATTTTCTGTGGATACCAGAAGATTCCGGATTTTCTAGAATGATTTTGACACTACATGGTGTAATCAAAATAAGAAAAAGGAACAATCTGGCAATTTTTATTTCTTCTGTCATAGACGTTCCATGACAGAAATAAGGCAATAGAAATTTCTAAAAAGTTCCAGAACATCTCATGACGAAATTAACAAAGGTAAACTTAATTAAATAAATTATGGACTCGTAGAAAAGAAACCTAAAACCCTACAAACACAAACTAATACTATGAAGTGTATATTGCTATAAATTTCGTTATAGTATTATACATTGACAGCTTCCTTTAACAACCATCCGATTCATCGTTGAAGTTTATATGTCACCTCAGATAAATAAATTAAGAGTTTATTTGAGACAAATCAAACGACCTGAGAAAAAACAAGTCAAGTGTTGGCCTTTGATAAGTTCTGTTGACCACCATCCATCTCTATTATTAGATCAGTGTACCGGTACTATAATATTGTATTCTCATTCAAACTACATATACGTGAAAAATTTCAGTTTATTTGGATGTGAGGAAGTGTATGAAATATATGTTAAAAATTTCATTGCAGACAGACAGACATATGTGAAGTATATGTATTCGCTTTTTAAGCAGAATAAAGGAAAGAATATATGCAAACAGTTCATTTCGTGAACTACTACAACTCTGGTTCTCTCTTCATACGTGTTTCGACCACCCTATGATCTCATCACTGAAGCTACATCGAACCGAGAGCAATATTCGCAGGAAACAATTGTGTTTATAAAATATAAATTCCAAGGCATATCGACAGGATATTACATCTTCCGACTTTTAGATATCAGACTAAAAAATATCGCCATTCGAACGGCATGTATACATTCTACGGAGTAGTACGAAAATTTAAAAATGAGGATTTCAGGAAGAAATAAATAAATCATTTCTGCCGTGTTTAAAAAGTTACCTATATATACTTTCCTTCCAAGAAAAATAAAGGAAAGAATACTTACAAACAGTTGGTTCCCTGCAAATACAAGTCTGATTCTCTCTCTATGCACGTTTTGGCCACCTTATGGTCTCGTCAGAGGAGCTGTATTGAATGGAGAGCAATATTCGCAGAAAACAACTGTCTATATAAAATATAAATTTCGATATTAAATCTGCCGACTTCTCGATGTCAGACTGAAAAATATGGCTCTCGATTCAATACAGTTCCACTGATGGGACCACTAGGTGATCGAAACGCATATAGAGAAAAAAACAGAGTTGTATTTTCAGGAAATAAACTGTTTGTGTATATTCATTCCTTTATTCTGCTTTAAACGAAAATACATATAAGAAACAATTTAAATAGGACAGAAATGATTTATTTATTTCTTACTGAAATCTTAATTTTTGTACAATAATATTGTATTATCATCGGTATTACATACACAGGCAAAATTTCAACGCAGTCGGACGTGAAAATGTGCGAAATATGTATTATAATTTTTTTTTTTCGACAGATGAACATGTATTAGATCTGCTTGATGTTATACTCGTATTGTTATGAGAACTACAAACAAACACAAAATTATAAATATGATATGTTGAAGTGGATGAAATATATGTTATCATCAAATTTCATTTCATATATACAGCTAAATGCACAAGTCAACTTAATTAAAAGCTTCTAAATGTTGTCTAATTAATATTATGGAGAATTTGCTTTTCTTTAATTTTTCGTTAAATGCAATAGTCTCGTTTATCGAGTATGAGCACATAAAAATAATCGCAGGGAATTTCGAATACAATTTGTTGCATAATTATATATTTAGTATACTGTAGTCTATAAAAATCGAAATCCACTTCAATTATTTAATGTTTTGATTTTTATAGACACTTTTAAATATAACTCATATAATGAGTACCTTTTAAAATATAAGTTTAAATTGTGATAATGCTTACCTTTTGCAGAAGACAGTTGGAAAATGGCAAGAAAATGGTTTAAAACAGCTCCTCCACTTCATACAGTGTATGTGGGACCTCTATTTATAGTAACTGGCCTCTTAGAAGCAGATGAAATTGAGGTAAAATTAGTCCATAAAAATATGAAAAATGATCTTCGTAAAATTGACTTTAGTCATACAATGTATGAACTATCTTATTTTCTGTTACTTATTTTATTAAATACAGAAATTTGCTATGGTTTCCTGATATTATTTTTGAACTATTTCACAAGGGATAGTAAGATTTTTTATGGAATACGTATTATATTGTAATTTCGACTAACGGTTTTTTGAGTTTAGGAGATTAACTTTAGATTTTTAAACAATTTTAATCGCCCATAACACCACAATTATTTGCCAAGCATCCAATCAATTGGGGTATTGAATAGAGAATAAAATGCCCTGTACGTATGCCACTGGGTTTTATAATATTTCACATTTTAATTTTTTGACAAAAATTATTATCATCAATATTACTTATTTCGCTTAATTCAAAAGTTAGCTGCATAATCCGAAAAATATTTTTTTAATTAAGTAGTAATGTAAATAATTATATTACTTCTATCCATTTTTTTTCGTCTTTAGAAGAGTATTTAATTTTAGAAAAAATACAAGAGTAAGTATGACTCGAGCACCGAAGGTTGAGTACAATTTAATTTTCTATATTTAACGGTCTCCGAGAAAAAGAGATGTGACAGACAGATTCTGTAAGAGTTCTGTAACTTATATTAAGTGTTATCTTGAGCAGCTATTTTAGTATTAAAAAACATAAAAATAATATTTATAATAAAGTTTTTTTTACACTAAATTGTAGCCTACTTTAATATGCCATAAAATGATATTATGAATTTTGGTTCATACTTAGTGCCTCAATCTACTACGAAATAAACCATATTTGAAAGAAAAATATTCAAATTTTAATTCTCCTCAAAATATAATTAAGAGCATCATATATTTTTAAAAGTTCTTGAAAAAACGAAAAAAATAAGAGAATAATATAAGGGTATTCCAGTAAAAAATGCCCAAGTTGGGTCAGCATTGAGCCCCAAATAAAAAATTTATTAGGAATGATATTTAGCTTTTAGATAAGCTAAAAAATAATCAAAATAAGGAGGGGAATCAAAAAAGGCAAATTTCTAATTTTTCCCCGTACATCAGAAACTAAGAGAAGCATGAAAATTTGGTTTGCGACAATGAAAGTTTCACAAAATAATAGAATAGCATAGGAAAACGAAAAGTTTCACTAGAGTTTACTGATTTTAAATATCGTTGACCTAAACTATAAATCTTCAAAAATTTTGCATTTTATTTACAAATTTGTTTTTCAAACGGCTTTACGGTTTAGACTGGAATTTCTAGAATCATAAGAAGAAATTTAATAAAAAATCATTAAGGGACGGTCATTTTTATTAGATGTGCATTTTTTTGTGTCACTTAGTATATAAAAATTTCACTATAGGAACAAAAAATGTTTAACGACTTCAAGGTACCGTCGAAGGAAGGAAAAAATGAAAATTTTCATTTGATCAAAATATTCTAGTGTATATCACGTCTGTAAAAGATGTTCATCTAGGAGAGGTAGGGGCAGATCCAACCTTTCTTTTAAGGGTGTTGGCGATGTCGCGAGAACAAAGAAAAGGTCGAATTATCCCCCACCCTACTCGTATACAAGACATAGAGTCTGACAAGCGCAAGAGAGTTGACAGAATTTTGCTATAAGCTCAAGCTACCAAAGTCTCATAATCGGTGTTCAGCGACATCCACGTTCCAAATACAGAAGGCAGGCGACTCTATATTCAGCATGTCATAAACTCAAACTACACACAGCTAGATAACTAGGCAACTGGAGGGGAGCAAGTTACAAGAGAAACTTTCTTTTTGATATGCCAAGTTGTAAAAATATAGCTATGTTATGAATTTAGTGATTTTTAACAAACAGAAAAAATACATTATTCGAAAAAATATTATTACCTAAACTATATAAGGAAACTACTGGTATATCGATCAATTACTTTGTCTATATTCAATGGTATGTTGCAGTGTACGTTATCATAGCTAATCCGTTCAGTTTATCTTCTGACATATTTGATCTAAGCCACGTTTTCTTTCGTCACAGCTTTATACTGCTATAATGAATAGGCAGCTATTCTTTAAAGAGTATCGGTCATCAGAAGCATTTTCTTTATCACAGTGCTCTAATAATTTTAAAGCATCGTATGAAAAATCTGCTCGCAATTTGCTTGTGGAAACTTCAGGACGATATCCAAATATTTGCGTCTAAGTTTCTTCCTTGCAGACACATATAGTCAAAAGACTCATTGTACGCAAGGTTTTGTTTTCCCTGTAATTTTAAGCAGAATACTCCGAGACATGTGTACTGCGTGAGATCAACAGCTCGACTAAGTATATTTTGGCAATAAAAACAAACCGTCATGAAATACAAATACTAGCGGGAGAAAAATCTCATTTTAGAGCAAGAAATTACATAGTACTACCTACTACCATGAAAATGTTGGTTCTTTATGAATATGAGGTGTGTTGCCAAGCGAAGCGAACTTAATTTTTTGAGAAATCTTAACACACACTTACGTGCACAAAAACGAGTTTTGAAGCAGCAACATTAAAAAATACATTATTTACACATTTTAGAAAAATTCATTCTCAGGTCCTTTATCGCTTAGTGTTTTTCTTTGAAGCTTGTTCTTGTTCATATAACATTCATATTATGCCAGACATATTAGATATCCTACACTTAAAGAATGTAATTTTGTAAGCGGGGTTTCATTAAAAATAGCTAAAATATGAACTGTGTCCCATAAGTGGATTTAAAAGCTGGCATTTATGGAAACGTGGACCTCGCTGTATATAAATGAAAACTTAAGTCTATAATTTCTTGAGTACAGGGACAGTGAAATGTTTTTTCTAAATTTGAAGCTCTTAGGGGACAGGGGGCAATCGTCCCACCGCTTCCTACTTGGATTCGTCCCTGAGAACAGGCTTATAATTGATGTCTTAGAAAATTGAACCTGTTATAAGAACGTTCGCATCTCGTTATTTTTTTCACAAGACAAAATATATCTGACTAATTAGTTTTTAAAATAAGGCAAAACTATCTGAACAATTAAAATTTGAAGTTTAAAGAACCTCTTAAAATCGGGCAAAATAAAAAATTTTAGTTTTTGGATTTTAATATCATCTAGGTTCACAAGCACATTAAAATGTTTCACTTTCCATGAATTAAATATTAATATTTATAAAAAATTTTAATTATAATACATTCTATTCCTCTACATTTAAGATAACTTAAAACAATCGAATTAAACAAAATAAGTTCAATAAGAGGCTATATTTTAATCAATATTAAAAAAACTCTTCATATTTCAATTACTGGTCTAATCAAGTACATTGATGATAGTAATAAAAACTTTGAATTTAATTACAAGAATATTTAGAAAATCATTTCAAGACAAGAATTGATTTACTAAAATTCCATTTTTAGACATCGTATTTACTTTAGTAACCTAAAATATTACAAGACTTTTATGAGGGCTAATATTTTTTTTTTAAACTATTAAAATTAAAGTTATAATTATTGAAATACGGACACACACTCCATAATATTTAATTTTAAGGCTGTTATTTCATCATCGAAGAACTTACAGAAAGCAGATCAGTATAACTTTGTTCGCAAATGGCTTGAAGATGGACTGTTAACAAGTACAGGTCAGTATACAGTCAGTTTAATGGTCAAAAAAAAATAACTGCAATAATATGTCATAAAATTATTTTTTTTTGTTTTTATTCAATATTTTTGACAGTATAGTCAATTTTCATGTGTCTTAGCCAGTTTAAGCATACCAAAAATTAAATATCTCATTATTCAGAAAGTTTGAACAAGACACCAGTTTTATTTTAAATATGCATACAGAAGATTTTATAGTTCGTTAGGGCCATAATTATAAAACTTACTGTTTGCTATAGGTGTCTCTGCGTGAAGAAGTATGAATTATGCCTTTTTCCACAACATCTTCTTAAACTAGCATGACCGTAATTTAATTTTTGCCAAAGTCCAATATAAATAATATTTTTATAAACTATATTTAAAGATGTCACTAATTAACAAATTGTCTTTTGTGTCAGTAAAATGGGTAATGCTCACTTGAGAGAGCACAAAGAAGCTTTTATTTTCTTATGTGTCTGGCAGTCATATTAACTCAAATTTATCGTGGGTTTGAATATCAGAATTTTTGCCATGATTACAGTTTTAAGTTAAATAAAAAATATATAATACTTAGGAATTTGTTTAGTAGAACTGATATCTAGAAATTTTGTTTTTAAGATTCAAGAATAGTCTTCCCTTCCCTTGATACCGCCTTTCCATGTCCAATATCTCCGATGGAAACGCTTTCTGAGCTCGCCGCATGCAGATTTCTTAGTTAGTGGATCAAAATCTAAATTTGAGCCGAACAAGTGTATTTTAGGGAACAATTTCCACGAACGATTATTTAAGGTCTGAATCATATGATTTACTAAAGTATTATAGTTGTCTGTTCCTTTTTTCCTAAAATATTTTAGAAAACTTGCATCATAAACTTCCAAGCTCCTTTTCTCTCTGATTCAGTTTAATTCAAAAGTTGTATCTATTATCAATTCTCGTATTTCAAGTCGTATAAAAATCAATTCTTTTATACCATATCTGTAAAATTTAGGACCACTTTCATTGTTATCTGATTTCATGATCTTTTTCATTATCCTTGAGTTTTTATGCAGAGGCCGATACGATAATATTTTAATTTTATAGAAATTGCAGATGGGATATATTTTTCATATTAGGTGTAAAATGATTCCTCAAAGTTCAGAATCATTTAGTTTTCTCTGTCAAGACCCAAGATATTATAAGTAACACTTCTAAGTGTAATCCTGCCGCATACAAAATTGCAATACTTTCGTAAATGTGTTTTATTTGTTCGAGCCAAAAATATATATCCTTTGAGGCATATCAAAGCCAAACACGCATTATCCACTTTTGGTATATAGTTAAGTTTATTTGCTTTGCATCCATCAGAAAAGTTTACAAGTCGCATAATGGGTTCTATTGCATTTATTTTAACTATAGAATATCGCTATCAAAGCAAAACAGGTCTTATTCACGACTGTTAACACAGCAAAACTCCCTTGATTAATCTGATCTGTAACAATGCGTAAATATGTGAAGTATTCTTTAATTACATAGGCTTTACTTGGCATGCAAGATACAATTTAGTTTTTTTTTCTGGTTCTTTTGTAATTTTTCAAATAGTAAAAATATTAAATATTCTATGTTTAGTAAATTAGCTAGTAATTACCGTCGTTATCAGTCCTGCGCAATTATACCTGCACAGGGACATGATGTAGCTCTTAATGTAAAAAAACTTGTTCTAAATGTATACAACACATACAAAGGTCGTTCTTTACAAAACTGGAGGAAGTTGACGAAGCTATGATAACTTTCTCATTTGACCGCCAAAAAATTTGGTAAACTGTTCCAGTTCCAGATCCAATTGCATATTACAACAAACAGTTTGCGTATATATATATATATATATATATATATATATATATATATATATATATATATATAAACAAAATTCACTATAGTCCCCGTTTCTTCCAAGATGAAAAAGACCACTCAAAATGTAAGTATTTATATTTTTACTTGGATAGAGTTTTAATTTCACAAAGATTAAAAAGGAATTACCTCAGCAGTAAACAGTACTAGTAATAATCAATTGAACAAGTACTGTCGTACTTTTTGTCTCAAAATATAACAATAGTTAAGTTAGCTGTTCTAGTTTCTAGACATTCATTTTTACTCCCCGACAGACTATTTAGGAGGGAGGAGGAATTCCTAGGGCAATGATTTTCCAATAATAAATTGGAAACCATGAATTTTTTAAACCAATTGGAAAGTAATACTTGAAAATTTGAGTTGACAACAAATTCAGTCTTTTTAAAAACTCAAAATGAAAATGTTATAAATCGTGGTGAAGTTTTTTACAATTCAAATATTCAGTTATTTAATCTAATGCTAGCAAATCTCTCCTTCCTATTTACTTGTATGAATTTTGAATACGTTATGTTAAAAATGATAAATATAGACTACACAGAAGTTTCTACTTTATTGTGAAACAACATCCAAAATGGATAAGACAGGTTTTGCTCTGATACGCCTCGTTTGTTCCTTTTATAAAAACTACAGCAGTATAGGGGTTTTTATTACTGTTGTGTAAAAGTACGTTGTACGACCCATATACTTCTAGCCTTATATAGTATAAAGCATTTAAGGCTAAAAACACCCTATAATAATAGATACAAGTCACAGAAAGTTTAATATATAAATATAATATTAACGCGCTGCGTTAGCCAGTTTAATTATGATTGTAGTCGAAGTCGATCAGTGAGGCGTGATTTTTAAAAATGCCAAACTTGAATCCCCATCATTTGCTACAATTAAAAATGTATCAAAGTTATTTCGATGAACAAGTAAATCGCTGGAAGATGATCCACATGAGGAAAGTCCTATATCGGTGACAACTGCAAAGTATGTTAATTTTGGGAAAGAAATTGTTTTGTCTGATCCATGTCTGAAGTCAAAAGAAATAACTGCATAAACTGGCATTCTTAAAACCAGTGTTCTATGGAACCAACGCGAAGATCTAAGGATGGAACAAACTAGAGCAAATGCTCTGTTTTACACCACTGCGATTCCAAAGTTAACTGTTGGAGAATGTAACTTCACTAAACTCGATGGTCCCCATATAGCCCTGATCTGGTTCCATGTATTTTCCCTCTATAATAAGCCCCAGTAATTCTGTTCGATATCGGTTACTTTTTAGACCCATGGAATGTGCAGTATTCGCCGGTGCAAGTACATTTCCAAAAACGTCGGTACCCGTATCAAGTGTTCAGCTGGCTTGTTCTTCTGGTTTGTTCGATTCCTAATTTAATTTCGGTTTTAGGGTCTTTTTTATTTCTAATAGTGCCTATATACTTGAATGAACCGACTTGTTCAATATTTTCTTCCTTTATTTGTATTATGACATTTTGGAGTTTTTTTTTAAACACAAGTAGTTTTTTTTTTCGATGTGTTCATGTGCAGTCCATTTTTTCACTTTACTAAACTCTACTGTCTAATATTCGTTATAAATCAGCTAAGTTGTCTGTTAAAATGACAGTGCCATCTGCTTATTTAATGCTGACCATAACGCCATTTATTTTAAATCCTTCATCCAAAGTCAACTTAAATAGCACTTCAGAATATATATTAAAACGTAGCGGTGATAGAATGTATCCCTGTCTGACCCTTTTCTTGATTATTTTAACTTTCTAAGTTATCTGTTCAATTCAAATTTCTACCGTTTGATTCCAGTACGACTGTGAAGTTATCTTTATGTCTCATTCGTCTATTCAAACGCTCTGAGATCATTAGTGAAGTACGAAAATAGGTCTGTGCCCATGTCTCTGCATCTCTGTTTTGGAACATTTAGGGAAAATAGTTCTTCATGTATGCCGACACCATCTCGGAATCCAAATTATGTCTCTTCTACTTCTTTGTATGTTCTATTACGTATACGTAGGAAAATCTTTAGGATATGGGAAATGAGGCTTACCATGCGATAGTCGTGGACTGGAATTAGTTTTTTTTCGGTAGAAGGATAAACGACGATCTCATCCAGTCAGGCGGAATTTTGCCACTCCTATAGATTTATTAAAGAAATATATGAGAAGGTTCCATCCTATACTATCCTAATCCGCTATTAGATTAATAACCCCCACATGAATATTGTCAAGTCCAGTTATTTTTCTATTCTTTGTGTTTTTTTTTATTACTTTAACAACTTCACTTTCAGCGATTAACGAATAGTCCCATTACACTGCTCTCATCCTCTATTGCTGGTGGTAACGGTGGCCTCTTATTATCGAAGCGTTTTTCAATATACTCTTCAAATGTCTTAAGTTGGGCTTCAATTCCCATAATTATTTCATTGTTTTCATCTCGTAAAATTTTTGGTCTTTTTTTTTGGAATTTCTTGGTCACTTTCATTACTTTTTCATGTATATTTAATTCATCATGTTTTTCTTGGAATGTTTCAATTTCACTGCATTTTTTAAATATCCATTTTCCTTTTACTTCTCTGCATTTTTTTCCAATGATTTTGTATAATTCTGTGTATTTTGAAGGTTGTCATTTTCTTTTTCTTTTTTTTTTCATAAGCTCTAGGATTTTTTGGGTGATTAGTTCTCCTTTTTTGTTGTTCTCCTGAAAATTAAAAGTTGTCAAAAATTTATAGAAATACAGGGCGACTATATTAAAAACTAAAAATATATTCTTTTTAGTTCAATCCTCTTTTTTATGTAAGGCTAAGAATACATGGACCGCACTTAGTACTGTGGAAGGATCTATGATGCCGAAATCTTCAAATAGTCCATTTACCTATATTATAAAGTAAAGACGATAGTGGTCCATGCTAAAAAATTCTATAAAATAGGTGGAGCAGTTCCGAAAACACTAATCATCTTGTATTCTATTGCTTGTATATGCCGAAAAGTTCTGCTTGAATTTTTGACAAATTAGGTTCCTCACTAAATTATTAAATTTAGGCTCAGAAACTAGACGATGTTAGGGTGAATTCATCTTCAGTAGAATTATCATTTACATTTTCTTAGTCGCCTCTCGATATTAGCGGAAGAATTGAATGTTTTTCGTAATGTAGCAGCGGTATTTCAGCGGATGTCTTATAACTATATTTTCAATTATTTTTGTTGCAGAAGCAACACTCTGTATAGGACTCCTTTGTTCTGTTCGTATCAATGGTTTAGCGAAAGGTAAATGTAATTTACAAGCACACAGCCACTGTAGCAAATTTTTGCCACCACATGTTACGTGCGGAACCGATAATTTATCTAAAAATGTTCCTTTAACACAAACGTAAAGTTCATAGATTCAAAAAATTTGGCAGATAACTTTTCACTATTATTCCTCTCAGGTGTGGTTAAACCGACCATTTCTTAAAATGATGTAATAATTTATTAAAAATAAAATGAAAACCAGAATAAACATATAGTGTGTAAACGGATCCGTTACTGGTGATTTATCTACATTAATCATTTTTCTCATATTTAAACCATACGCTACCCATGCAAATCTAAACCAGCATTTTCAAAATGCACCTAAACTAGCTATGAGACGCATATAATTAATAGGTACTTACACTCTACTTTTCATAAGTATTTTACTAAAAATAGATAACTATATCTATTATTACAAAATATATTTTTATTGGCTTTTAATCTTATTTGTAAAAATATTTTACTTAAAGGAAGGCAATGGCAAACTCGACGAAAAATATTAACTCCAGCATTCCATTTTTCAATATTGCAAGGATTTCTCGAAATATTTAAAAGAGAAACATTAAATATGATTAAAGAAATAGAAGAAAAATGTGTAAATAAGTCTGTTGACCTCACGAAGATAATGTCAACGTTTACATTGTTGACTATAAATGGTAAGCAAGTATAAAGTAAAATTATCTAAACACAGTTAAAATAAAAAAAAAACCTGAAATAAAAAAAAATATGTAAGACCTGTTCATATAGAAATTACAAACTAGTCAGTGCCAACCAGAATTTACAGAAACAATCAGGTGACAATTTGCAAACTGCTTTTATATGATCTGATTGGTGCTGACTAATTTCGGAATGTTCTATGAACAGAACTAAAATAAATTAATTAATTTGATAAATAATAAATCCCCACTAAATTATAAACAAGTTGGTAGTACCTCATGATTTACACTCTAAAATGGTTAATTTGAACGAACTTCGCAACAATTCCTCTAATTTTAGGGCTTTCTTTGTCATCTAAATTTACATTAAGGGTTTACAAATATGTTTAACCAAATCACTTTTTATCAAATATCTTTCAGGAGAACGTTGTCAGCCACCAATTTCTCATTCTGTGATATATTCGGATATATCAAAATATATTCATCACCTACTCCGTTTTTAGATCCTGAAAACTAACCCCAAAATTCAAATCTTCTTAATTAGAATTTAAAAAAAGCATTTCTGGAAATACACTTTAGCACGTCTGTAAAAACACATATTGAATATCTTTTGGTATTCGCCAACATATCACAGAACGAGGCAAATCGGTGGCGGAGCCCCGAGAACGTTCCCTTGCAAGTTAGAGATAAATTTAGGCTAGTTATTTTTAAAATTTGAAAATTTGCTTTTATTAAGGGATTTTAAGGCGATTTTTTCAGTTTTCGATGTCCATTCATAGCATGCACAGCGAGTCTCTCGCATGATTTTTAAGCAAAAATATTTTATATATGATAGTTTTAGATATAAGATATAAGTAGAAAACGACACGACGAATCGTAAACAATAAATTAAGATTCATTCCAATATAAATCCGCATATAAGTTTAGTTTTGGCAGGAATCCCTTTTCCTCGTATCTGTGGCGAGACAAGGAAGACCAAGAAAATTGGTTTCAGTAAGAACACCTATTATTGCATCCGTAAAATGGAATAATCTATAATGATATACAAAGAAAACAATTACTTCGACTTGTTTTAGATAAAAAGAACGTGACTTAAAAATATCTAGCGAGCAATGGAAGGTGGTACTTGAATACTTAATACTTGTTTAAAAGGGGGTTTCACCATTTTAATAGCAATAGTACTTAAATTTACAAACTGAGTCTCATAGATTCCCGTTGCTCTTCGTTTTGTACACAAAGAATAAATATCGAATCCATACTTTTTACGTTAAATAAAAAAGTACTAAGGTAGGATTCGTCAAAAGAAATAAACTTTCTGTCTTGTTTATTTCTTAACTTTTTTTTCTAAAGTAGACGGAGTTCCCATTTAAGTGACTCAGGAATATAATAATGTTTCCTCAATGACCATAACCGCTGAATGCAGTTTTGTAGCCGTATCTGACGTTAGCAAAAATATTTATCATTTTTGTTAGATGAAAATGCTATTAGTATAAATAACGAATCAAACTTTTGTTGCATGTGCACGCAGTTAGGTTTTCTTTGTTAAATGGCTTTTATAAATAGAAATAGTTTATCTTATATTCTTGCATTATATGTATACTCTGATAACATTTTAAATTAATGATATAATAAAAACTTTTAAATATTTAATTGGTCTAGGAGCTGAAATTTCCATTTTTAAACCAAAAGAATAACTAATTAAAATATATTAATTAATGAGTCGACGTTAATTCCAATCATTCAAAATGATCGATATAAAGTTCATATTTTTAATCTTGACATTGAACTGGACGGAATTATAAGATCAGATTTATTGCAAAATTATCCCTGTATAATCGGTGTAAACAATAAGCAGGTGATGACTTATTTTAAAACAGTTCCTTTGTTTGTGGTACTTATAAAATAAAATAGATAAATCTACCGAGTCCTCTCCCTTAGACATAAAAAATATAATTAAAACCCAAACACGAATGAAAAAAAAATTGTTAATTCAAAACTAATTAATTACGAAACAAAGAAGCAATATTATTAGCCAAGTCAATATAAAAAGTACGTACTGCAAATGCAATAGTCAAAATAAATGAAAATGGCGAATTTTTAAAGTCAATTGTTAACATAAATACAATTCCGAAAACAGCAAAATTTTGTAATTCAAAATTTGAACCAGTTATTAAGGAAAATACTACAATCGAGAAGAAGAAATAGTACATAATTTGCATATAAAAAATTGAAATGATAGAGAAATGAAAATGATTATCCAAATTTGTTTAGACTTTCTTGATATTTTCTACATAGAAGGAGATAAAGTTATATTTATTAGTGAAATAAAGTACTGTATACAAACTAGACACACAAAGTCAGTTTATACAAAGTCTTATAGATATCTTCAAGTACATAACGAAGAAGTAAGGACCAGATCAACAAAATGTTAGGTCAAGGATTATTTAAATCTTCAGTTTCTTCATGGTCTGCTCCAGTATTACTTGCACCAAAGAAATTAAACTTTTATGGAAAGCAGAAATAGCTAGTTGTCACGGATTTAAAATACTTAACGACTTATTTAGTGACGATCGAAATCCATTACCATATATCTCTGAGATACAAGATTAATTAAGACACTATTAGTACCTCTCAATACCAGATTTAGCATCAGGATTCCACCAAATAGAAGCTGATCTTAAAGGTGTACAAAAAACTACTTTTTCTGTTGAAAATGGACCTCATAATGCCATTTAGATTAAAAAATGCACCTTCAACGTTCCATAAAGTAATGGATAAGATTCTCATGTGCAGTATACATGAACGAAATTATTATATACAGTTCACGAACAAATGACTAGATACAAAAAAAGTATTCTCCAGGCTAAGAAAAGCAAACTAAAAAATTCAACCAGATAAATGCAAATTTCTAAGAAAAGAAGTTGCCTATTTAGGACATTTAATAATAAAAAACGGAGTAAAGCCAAATCCAGATAAAATTAAACAATTCAAAAATTACCATTTCCAAAGAACATTATAGAAGCAAAATTATTCCTTCATAGCAGATTACGCACAAACTTCAAAACCATTAACAAATCCCTTAAAAATAGGTTTCCTTTGATTTTGACAAGCAGTGCCATGAAGCATTCAATAATTCAAAAGAAAACTTATAATGAAAACAATTTTAATCTATTCAAACTTTGAAGAACCTTTTATTATGGCTACAGACCTATCATTATATGCAATTGGAGGAATTTTATCCCAATACCTAATAGGAAGACATTCTCATCGCTTTTGCATATGGAACCCTTTATCTAGCTGTAATCAAATACAGCGTAATAGAAAGATATTTATTGGCAATCTTGTGGACAGTTAATAAATGATCATAGATCAATAATTTAGTTATTGTCAGTTAAAGAGCCAGGCTCAAGATTAGCAAGATGGAGCCTCAAATTAGAAGAATACGATTAAGCAATTCTATACAAACGCGGAAGAATAAATTAAATAGCAGAATTAAAATAAATAATATTTCGGGGGCATGTATCTTCAATAAAAATAACAAAAAACCTTGCAAAGTTGAATAGGAACAACTAGTTTTAGAAAACTATGAATATGACACAATGTTAATGTCGCCCCAAACAATAAAAAACGAATGTAGAAGATTTGGAGATCTCTATCAAAAAACTTCTCTAATCGATTACTCAAAAATTAGATATTCAGATGACTGTTAGATAAATATCATAAAAATATAATTGTTATTTTTTAGCTAGACAGATGGCAAGAGCGTCATTATAAAACGGTCGAAGATTTTCACGAGGACCATCTTTAATTTCACGATGATAAAATTAACATCTTAAAGTCGAAATCACTTAAAAAATAAATGAAGATGCTTTTTTAATTCCATTTAAAATTATAATCAACTGAAGAAATATAACTGATAATTCAAAAACATATTATGATGAAAAAATTGTTAATATTGCATTTATGGAAAAGCTTTATTTTATTTTTGCCAATAAGGATTTACAATAAGTCATTTGCTAAAATATTGTTACAAATCCTTAAAAAGATGAAATCTCTATCAAAATAGAATAGTACTAGGCAGAAAAAAGAAACATCCATCGAGGAGTAAATGAAACCATAAGTAGAATTAAAGAAAAATAAAATTTTACAGAATTAAATGAGGATGTACAAAACTACATAAACAGGCAGACAAGTCAAATTTTAAGGAAAAACTTAAACAATCTTCTGGTGGTTATTAATACTCCAAAAACACTCCTCGAAAGAATAAATGGTGATTTATTAGAAATACCAGAGAAAAATTATATTCTTACCATAAGGGACGAACTGATTAAATTTATCCAAGTGTATGCCTTAATGGATAAAACTTCAAAATCCGCAGTAAACACTCTATTCCTATATTTTCAACATTATGGAACATCTTTAAGAATGTGATTTTGGAAGATAATTTAATAGCTAGTTAATCAAAGACTTATGTAATTTCTACAATATTAAAATAACTTTCTGTTGTGTAAACCACCAACAATTAAACGGGTTTCTAGAAAGATTTCATACTACTTTATTCTAAATAATATAAATAATAAAAAAATTAAATCCACGAGAATATCTCCTTTAATTATTACCTTAGACTTGTAATGTTGTAAAAATTTTTTGATTAAAGTACAGAATTTACGACTTACGAATTAATATTTGGACATACATCAGCCAAATCACCAGAAACACCTTATAATCAAACAGAATTATGTATATTTGAAACCTTAATGCAAGACTCAAACTTTACTATGAACAAGCAAGAAATAATACGCAGAAATTAAGAAAGATTTGAAAGATATATTCCGCAAAAATGAGATAACGTAGATCATAAAATTGGAGACATAACTTACGTCAGAAGATCACAAATAAAATAAAAATTTGCAGACAAATTTAATGGTCCATTCGAAATCAGAATCCATATTTATTTAGCAACGATCGAACATGACGAAAAGAAAACTATTGACCACCAATTCAAGATATTGACAAGTGATATTTTAAAACCATTTTAAAACGATATTGAACTATATTCCCAAAGAGAAATGAAACTTGAGGTCTCAAATCACGAATGAACATATAAATAAACCGAGAAAATTCCGAGCTGAAATAATAATATTCTAATTAGCATTTTATTAACCCTAACTAGAAAACCGATCAGATGAAACTTTAATTTCGATTTACAAACACATATAAGGTTACTTAAACTAATATCTAAAGATATGGAGAATAAATTTTAAAAAGTAGAACTAGATGTTTCAGCAAATCTTAGAAAAAACGCAGATTAATTAATGCCGCTGGAAGTATTTTGAAATTTATAACCGGTAACTTAGACGCTTTAGATGGAGAATAATATATTAATTATATAAATAAGACTTGATAGAGATGAACATGATTTAGAAAATGTAATCAAAACTTCGGTAAAGATATAAAAATTATAAGTGAAAGAATTCACTCGGTAACTGATAAATTAACACTTATGGAATTAAACCTTTTCAGTATTTAATGGGCACTTGGTATTAAACATACCTTTAGTTAAACTAGAAACGATTTATCGATGATGCCATATTCAGATAATAATCGAACTCAGCTTCATTATATTCTGCCGAAAAGTAATTAATCATTATCTAATACTGATAATTGTAAGGAAATTATGTTAAACATAAAACTTTTTATAAACTTGTATTCATATCCAATGAATTCCATTGCTATTTAAAACGCTCAGTTGTCAAGGAATCCACAGTATTCTAGTCCTAAAAATTGTCAAATAATTTTAATTTATGCTGAAGACTATAAAATACAATCCCTAAATAGTAATCTTTAGTTACTAGCAGTAACAAATCAGACAATGTAAAAATATTCATTCAGTATCGAAAATTATTGATACAAATTCTCTTGGAACTACCGAAGTTCAAGTCTCGATGTCAAAACTTTCAGAATGGTTATTCTAATTATATCTAGAAAATTTGGACATTGTTAAATACAAGTTGGATCACTATATATATACCAGAGATCTTGATGTTTTAATTAATAAATCCTTATTTAAGAAAAATACCCCATTTATCCCTTATATTTCAATTTTTCTAATAATAATGATAATACCTGTTTGTATATTTTTCAAATGTGAGAAACGTATAAAAATGATAAGACTAGACATCAAGTCGTCTAATCCTCTACCGCCGCCATTTCCAACACCTCAATTACAACTATTAGGAGAGAGATTCACAAGAATTCTACCCTGAAGAAAACGTAGTATGCGTTATGGTGAAACAATCATAACAACTGAAACTTTTGAATATATAGATAAATAAAAATGTTACAACAAGTTGTGTCTAAAAATGAACTGTATTTAAAAAGTTATAGCTTCATTAGCAGAGAAATCTTTAATATAAGTGGGGGGGGGGAGTTAGACTAAAAATATACAGTGTAATTTAGACTATTCTTAGTTGATTCTATAAAATGCTGATTTTGCAAATGTGCAGTAAATAATTCTTAGAACAATAATATTTGTTTATTCTAACGTATGCAGGTAGTGAAACCGCTGACTTTAGAGATATCAATAAACAATTTCCTCAAATATTAACAAAAAAGTCTGGAAACACAGACAATGCTGAACTATATCCTGTTACTTTCCATAGAAAGCTGATGTGACATGGGAACAAGCAAATTGCGTATTAACACTATTATTATATAAATAGTATTTTAAGAAACTAGAAGTGAACAATTATAATTATAAAGTAAATGTTCATTCAAATCTCAGTCAAGTTTAAATCAAGTTAAATTTTACAGTCAGAGTCCAAGCCGTAATAAAAATTATTGTTAATAGCAAATAAAGATTTTTTAAAAGCCGTACGATTCAATTACGACCGAATATAGACATAAGGATGCTCTATTGTTTTTGTGTATTATTTAGAATACAATTCAAAGTAGTTTATATTTCCTATGCTTTTAATGTAATATATTATAATCAAAAATCATATACTTTTCAGAAACATCAATGGGTAAACAACTGGATATAAATGGCAGGGAAGAAGTTTCATACAAAAATGCCATAAACGGCATGGGCGAGATCTTATATAAAAGAATGACAATCCCATGGTTTCAGTTTGAATTTATATTTAATATGACATCTGTCAGAAAGGATGAAAAGAAATTGGTGAAAATATTGCATAATTTTGCAAATAATGTCATTCAAAAAAGAGCTGAAAATTTCAAAGTATTTGAAGAGTCGATAAATGATGAAAATAATCTTGATTCTAAAAGAAAAAAGCGACCCTTGCTTGATATTTTACTAAATGCTAAATTTAAAGACAATTCAATTGACGATAAAGGAATCAGGGAGGAAGTTAATACTTTCATGTTTGCGGTATGAAATATTAATGATATAAACGAGTATTTTTTCTTTAAACTTTCTATAATATACGAAAAGTATCAGAAAATTTCTATTCCATTCCTATCAAATTCTTTAATAACTACATTTTACAACATAATCTCCCTTAACTTTAATGCTCTTATTTCGCGTGTCAATGACTTTATTTCATCAGAAAAAAAAATGGTTTCTATTGGGCTTCAAAATAGATCTAAATATTCCCTCATAACTGGTAATAGTGTTGAGAATGACGTTCCCTCAGAAACTTTTTTAGAATTTTAAAATAAGTGGGGCCAAATTTAAATTATATATAAGTGTTTCAGCTCAAAAAGTTACATTTGCCGAGTATTAATTCAATTTTGGTCGCTTTGTAATCTACCGCATTATTGAAAGGAGAACATACTTAATACTCACATTACGATATTTTTAATTAATAGAAGTAAGTAATTTCGTTAATGTATTCTAGTGGGTAACTACTGTTAGTGTGTTGCCATGCCGTTAACAAGAATAACTCTTTTTCGATCCCATAAATGTTTCCAGCTGAAGATTCTATGAACTTTAAATTTTTTTCCAAATCACAGCAATATGCTCACGTCTTGTCGCCTATTGCAATCTTAGGGCAAAAATTCATGGTCTGCATCTAAAGCCTCAAAATGGTTTTAACAAATTTACGTCTCCAGCAGTTTTTATAGGCATTTAATAATAATGTCAAAACTTTGTTTATGACTAGTTTATAATATAAAATTATCAAAACGCTTGGTCTAGATCAGCCGATGGTGAGACCAGAGTTCTTTAGCTGAATTCAAGATTCTGTCGATTACCACCTTTGAAGTTATTTTACCTCCACATTCAGTAACATGCAAGATATATTTCAAAAAAATATAAGGATATTTTAATAGATATTTTATTCGCGAATGCCACTTTAATAAAATCTCATTAATTACAAAATATTTATTTAGAACATCGACAATGAATTATATTCTATGTGAATCATCGTACGCACAACACTAAAATACAAAGGTAGTATCATACTCTTAGAGCTTCCGAATCTTCTAGATAGAAAAGTAATCCGGCGAATATGGCCACAATGTTTAAGATATAATTAGTGCTTTAGCAACTGATGATTTCGAGCCAAATTATTGCTATTTCCCAGCAAATATCAAGGCCTGAAGGCCTTCCACCTCTTGGGTTCTTTTTAGCGACCAACAGAAACTGTTTTGACCAATATTTTACTTTACTATATGATGGAGCCTCGTCCCCTGTACGGCAATCTTTCGTTCGTGAATACTTGTAAAACTCATTTTTTGTTTTAAGTCACTTGAAAAAACACAAAATAATAAAGAAATTGGAATAAAATTTTTCACACAATAAAAAAAAACTTATCATTTTTAAACGTTATTAAATAATTTTTTCTAGTATCCCTCGAATAAAGCATCTTGGAAAATATGTACCATTTCTGAGATCAGACTCATTTTATCCCTAAAGATAGAAGTTTTTATAAACGTAGATTTGACGCTTTGTTATTAAGATATAAAATGACTTTATATCAATTTATTAGAGCTTTTTTAGGATTTCTTAATATGTCAGTTCGTCACAAATGCCATTTTTTCTTCATTTGGGATAAAATTATGCCAATATGTTTTTAATTAATTAAAAATTTAAATTAAACCAAACTTCCAAAGAAATGTAGATTTATATAACTTTAGAGTATTTTTTTTTCGCTTACCGCATCAAGTGAGGTAAGCTCATGCACTTAGTCATAACATTTTTTATTGAGTATTCTATTTGCAAAATATAAACTGTCGAAGTCGCCCACAATGTGTCCCCTTTTTATTTAACTTAGTATACACTTTTCAATAAAAAATAACGTTCATTAATTTACGGGATTTTAATCTTTGTTGATTCAATATACCTTTCTATACAGAAAATTACCAAAACATCGTGTATGGATTAAGATTTTTAATAAAACAATAAGGTAATATAAAAAAAAGATCAACTACTACGGAGTTTTCCCCTAATACCTGTCCATCAGGCAAAAATATATTTGAATTATTTTGGATAAATTACAAAACAAATTTTTTTGACATTTTTTATCCTAGTAATTGTCAGGTCAGTAACTTTTTTCAGCTGTCATGGTTCATATTTCTTGAAATATAGAAGGTTTACATTTGTCAAATAAATTTAAGAAACATTTTTTTTAACAAATTTTAATAAAATTGATTATTTTTAGGGCCACGAGACTACAGCATTGACTTTAATGTATACTTGCATGTTATTGGCTTGTAACCAAGATATACAGGTAAGAAGTTCTAGAAAACCAAATAGTTAAATTAAGACATACCGTCAAAGGAGGTGAATCAAGATGATTTTTAGATATTTTTATGTATATTTTTTTTTTTAAATTTGGGTGAATTTCAATTATTCCGGAAAAGTCACTGGAACTAGAACTGTTACCCAAAAATAGCTAATATGATTTTTTTTGCTTAGAATGGTTTACTTGAATAATTTTTTTGGCGTTTCACAAACAAGGTTAATCATTACATATTGAGGTGAACTGGAACAAAGACATTTTAGAAATAAATATGAGTAAACTATATTAGAAAAGTGAAAAAATATAACCAGGAAAATTTATAAAACCATTATTAATTTTGAAATAAAAAACTTGTTATAGTACAAAATTCCAATAATTTATTGTAAATAACTAAATTAAAAATTATTATAAAAGAGACCAAATACAACCACAATAAGGGGCTGAGTCAAATCTATAGAATTAGTAAACAAAAAATAAAACTTAGTCGTTTTCTTCACAAATTTCGATCACTTTTTATGATAAGTCACTACATTAATTTCTCGAGTGGAAGGAAAATAGAAAGGAAAATAGACATAAACTACTTTTCAAATAGCTGATAGTCAAAACAACTATTATTATTTCGTTTATAATGAGGTCCATTTGCCAACCAAGTATCACAGAAATGCCCACTTTTATAAACGATAAAAGGGAGTAACAGGGTTTAATCGATTATATGTTCCAGTGGCGTATTTCTCTTTTTATGTTGGCTTATTTTTGACTAGAATCGTCCACAAAGCATGTTTTATCCTATTTACTGATGGACGCCGGCACAATATTTTGGAAGCTTTCTTAGATATTATTTAAAATTATATTTATTATTTTTGTTGATTCTGTCGCACGAGATCGTTCGATATTTTCACAAATTCTCTCATCAAAACCTCCTCTATATCTCGAATAGGAAATATTCACCCATTCAACACCGGGTAAATTGTCTTTAAATTTGGTCTTCTATCAAGATATTCATTAACTTCTTCTTTTTCTTCTTTGTAGGAGTTAGTCGTGTTTTTATTGCTGATTTGTCCATTGTGACACTAAAATCCAGCTCTGTCCATCTTGTAGATGGTCTTCCGGGCAGTCTGTTAGTACTAGACTTTTGGTGTTTCGCCCTCTAAGCCCATTTTTCATTATCTTTTGTAGTTGTTATGTAAGATGTAGTATGAGTGTTGAATTCCCTTACAGCCTTCAAATATTTGTTGTTGATTCCATATTGTTGTAATACATGGATGAAGTTTTTTAGTTGTATTCTCTCAAATGCTTGTTTTAGATTCACGAACCACATATTTGTAGGTTTACTGAAAATTGGCGCTGTCTCCTAGTATTTACGGAGTAATATGACATCTACAGTTGATAGTTTTTGACAGAATCCTTGCTGTACTTCACTACTTTCAACATGTTTCACTATTTTTAATGAAAGTGTTTTGGTTAATATTTTGAGTATTTACGATTTGTTTCTGGATTCTTTCTTGACGAAAGGAATAATGCCACTTGCTTTCCGTTGCGAGATGCTCCCTAACTATATATTGAATATCTATTTCTCTCCCAGTGAATATCCCCACTCTCCAGCCTTTGTAATTAATTTCACTAGTCTAGATTTCTGATAAGGAAGTCCGCCCATCTTGTTTTTTTGTGAGGGTAATGAAATGGTTGGTTTATGAAACAATGCATCAAGGAAGCTCATCTGACCGTCCTTGTATTGTGTGAAAACAGTATTTAAAATTGTTTTTCATAATTTCGGTTGAACTTGCTTTCTTGCGTTTTTATACTTTCGGACCATTCCATTCTTTCTCTGAAAGTGTAAAAAATGTTTAGACACCAAACAATGCTCGCAGAAATACTACATAAAAAATCGAAATGATCACACATAGTTGAAAACATCGTATCAGCCTACAATCTGAAATATACTAACGATTCTATAGACGAATCTTGTTGCAGTACTCGAATTTAAAAACGACGAAGAAGCAAACCACGAAATTTAAAATCAATTCAAATATGTCCTGATTGACCCCTTTGTCTTGATTCACCTTGTCTGACAGTATTAAATAGTAACTTATCACATATTTACTTATGATTTTATATAAAAATTTATTACCTCTAGCCGAATGTAAAATTTTATTGTACACAGTTTGTTGACCAATCCGAGTTGAAGCATGGAAATTACATACACAACAAATGCTATGTCATTCCTAGAGCAGTCATGTAATAAAACAAAACAGTAATAACAATTTGTCAACATGCACATTTCAGATTTTCAGAAATAAAATTGGCTCAATAAAAATCAACCATTCAGAAGGCATGAGCTTTATATCAACCAGCAGAGGAGGCGGAATCAATAAACTTTTGTCAGTTTGAAAATATTTACCTTTCCCTAACTGGTTGCATAAGATAAGAAAACTGAGTGTCCTACTAAAATTTTTAGAACACAAATAGTCGTAGAAAAAATATAGTATTTTACTATATGTAATGCATATTACCTATCCTATTGAGTATTCAGCAAACAAACTGACCACGAGTTTTTGCAGTTCCAGCAGGTTTCGAACCAACAATCTCCCTATAAGAGCACCACGTGTTTTTTAAGACAGAAATTAAAAAAGAGATACAATGGTGTGATCAATCCAAAGTAAGGGCGTAACAGTGTTATTGTCATTTTCTGAACCCAGAGCTTCTCCATTGTCTTGAAGTTTCCCTTACTTTTTAATAAGAGAACAATGTTTTACTAACAATCTATCTCCGCACAGCCAAAGATTCCACCCCTGACTTATGTAAAATAACGACTGGATACCATCTACATCCTATTTTGAGTTCTCACAGCCGCACATACATACTTACAATACTCGATTAAAAACAAATAAATCAATTTCTGTATTAAAGTCAGATAAAACGCATACACAAAAAACTTACATATTTTGCAGGAAAATTGTTAAGTGTTAGCCTCTTGGAATCAGCTAAACTAATAAAGTTGTCATATTTAAGAACGAAACTAAAGAATTCATCTTCGAAAACCCAAATCAATTTTGGAAAATTCTATACGGTATGAATTAGCTATGCATTTGGTTTCGCTCTTATGATTTTCTGGACCTCTTCCCCCTGTTGGTTTGGTTTTTCTTCATCACCACCGATCAATGTTAGCTATTTTATAGGAACATATAGTTATCGATGATTTTTTTTATACTTTAAATTATATTTTGAAGATTTGTTCCTTGCGTTTGGGGGTTAAAGCTTAATTCTTTTATATTTTCTCTAATTTATTTTTGTGTGCCAGAGGGGGTGCAAGCAAATACAAGCACGTTGCGAGTCTTAATTGTCTTGCATCTCCCTTTTACATACAGATGTTTAGTGTTGTTGAATGAATTATATAATAATGTAATGTTTTCTATATTATAAGTAAACATCTAATATAAAATTTTAAATTAAAAATATCTGGTTTTTGATTTTCATTACAGTATAAAAACAAGGTTTGTAAGATAGGTTTCTCGCATATTCACCACACCCTCAAAATGTATTTATGTTGTTTTTTTGATATTTCTCTGAGTTACTCAGAGACTAACAGCCAGATTCATTAAAAAACGGAACTTAGACCCGATCCAGTTACCATGGATATCACATCTTGTTGTTGACCAGTTTTGCTTTGCTCATGATATTGTTATAATTTGTATTACATATGTCAATAAAAAATGTCTAGACAGGAATATTAAGGATAAAAACCTAAAGATAAAGCCTTGATATTGATATTAGGAATCATTGTCTTCTGAGACTAAACAGAATTTTCCATTTAAGTAGTAACAAAAGAAAATTAGTTTTTTTATTGTTGTATTTTTAAGGTTCAAAGCTTGACTTGCACTTGTCAATGTACACCCTCTGCTATCTATTTAGACCAGTTTTAAAGTTAGGCCATGTTGGTAAATTAATGGATTACAGTTGTAGAATAGTAAGGAAACATTGGGGCACTCCACCTCATCAACAGTATGATAGGGCAAGTGTGGATCTCAAACAAATTAAATCACTGTCAGTATATCTTACAGAATAAAATCATGCACTTGAACAATATTCCTTGAATTCTACCAATTATCATCTTGACGTAAAGTTTTACTATTCCTAAATTCACATACTATCTTTCCGCAGTGTCATCAAGAATAGCTTAATCACTCAAAGTATTTCTGAAATCTCGCTGATTTTGAGTTGGCACCACACGATTTCGATAGTATTTTATCAGTGGTCTTTGCTTTAGAAGCTCCATTTTCATACCAACATACTGCATTCATCTTTTTACGGGTCTACTCTCTACTTTCCATGACAGACATGTTGCTTGCTTTAAGAACATTTAGCATTTTATATATATAAAATTTAACACATAATATTAGAAGTAGGTTAGTAGTAATTTTTAACAGTAAAAATTTCTTTTAAAAGCAATATCTCGAAAATAAAGCAGTTTGCTTTGATTTAGAATATTCTGTTTCCCGAAACTTTTGTGAAATATTTAAGATTCTATTTTATTTTAGGACGAATTATATCAAGAAATAATTCAGATTCTAGGCACCGATCTCTCTAAAGAACCTACTCATTCAGACTTACAAAATATGACATTAATGGAAAGGTGAAGTATACACTCCTGAAAATATAATATTGAGATAGAAATTTAGGACCTAAAAAACCGACGAACAATTTTGCTAGGCGACATATTCCTTTTAAAACAATAATATGTTCTGTACAAGTCAAAGCAACCAGATTGGAGACTGCTGATTCAGAGAAGAAATATTTGTTTTCCAAGACAAAAATTTATAAAAGAACTCATACACCAATATTTTGATCCTACTCGTATTTATTAATTACTAAAAACATAAAATTTTTGTGTTACTTGTCTTTTTGTTAACTTAATTAATGAACGGGAGAAAATGTTATTATTCAAACAACAGTTTGGCAACCTGCTGCACCTTTTACTAAACGTTGATTTAATTTTTTTTTTCAAGTGCCTAAATTAATTTTCGCAACTTTTATACTGACTCGCTTAGTTACCACTCAACAAAAATCAAACAATGTATAGACAGCTCTAGGAATTTTTAATTTGGTACAATGATTTTGGTACTCAAAAGAATAAACTAGATGTTTATAGTTTATTCTTCATCCATAAGCAACTAATGAAAAATTAGTACATAGATCACCTTGTTATCATTATAGTTGACTCCTGGATACAATCACCACAAAAATGGTTTCCAAAAATTGAGTTTATTTTTTTCTTTAACTTTACTAAGTACATGAATAGCAAATGTGTAGTTTTCTTTTAAGGTGCCGTCTCCTTTAATGACAGTTGGCGACAATCTCGGCAAATTAAACTCGGTATTGAGCTGCTCCAAATAAGACATGGGCATCTAATTCAGTCTATTCGCATAAGTTTTTGAGCCCTGAATGTTTCTTGAGGCCTATTCTAGACTTTTGCTGATCTTTCCTAGCCTAATCAGCTGTCAGGACTAGTACTTGGTGTTACGAAAGATGTCTCCAAAATAGGCCGTCTTCGGACTTTTGCTATTCGATGGTCTTTGGACCTTAGTATAGGTGACGCGTTCGGTTAATAATAATCGCAATATTCTAAAAATCCGTATCTTAAACGCTCTCATAGAACATTTAGATACTTCTAAAAGGAGTGTGAGCTGTGACACACCTGCACCTACCGAGTGCAGGATAGCATACAAATTTGATTCATTTTACGTGCGTAAATGTACATAATGAACAAATGAACTTAAAAGTGTTGCATTTTATGTAGATACGTTTTTGGTAGAATTCATTTTAACGGCTTCCGACCTTTGTAGCTACTTGTTTACCCAACAATGAAAAAATACATTTTAAAATTCTGTAACCACTTATTACTTAATGATTTATTAATTGAATGGTCTATAAGTGATTTAAAGTGGATTAGGTAACGATGTTAAGTTCTATTCCTTGAAAAATCCATAGTGCCTGAGTCAGCTAGCTCTTATTGTCGTGATAGTTATTTGTGGGCGGAGTTTAAATGATTCATTTGCTACACATTGCAAAAATAGCAGAAGTTACTCTTACAGAAAGTTCAAATTTAAAGCTCCATCTGTAGCTTAAAAGTGAAAAAATGGCAACTCCAGGAAGACTTATATCTAAATAAAACTCAAGATACTTGTATTAAATAATGAATTTTACATTAAAAAAAAACTTTTAGCTATAGTTAACATTGTAATGTTAGATAAAACTATAAATAATAAAGCAAAAATAACAAAGATATTATTTAATATTAAATAATAAACAAAAATGATATAATTTGTCAAAAAAAAATTGCAATTTCTTTTACAATAAAATTTTACCAGTTTTTAATTATAGATTCAAACAATATAGCTACTTATCTGGTTGTGAGTACGAGCTGCAGTCACTAAAAGATGGTCTCGGCTAATTAAATACTCGCAAACTGGACTGCTCTCGGATGTTTTAGTATTCCCTTGTGAGTAGTTTGATATATGTATCCAAAAGGGAATCAAAAGTAGTTGATTTCAAGGAAATATGTAGTATTTCCATTGAAGACCACGGAGCTTCATGAACATGGGATAATTCTCGTATAACACACGGAACAAAAACTATCATAAAGCTTCAAAAACTTGGATAATAGCTGGAATAAATAATTTTAATGCTTTAAATGCTGGACAAAGCTTCAAATTTCTTTAAATTTTGTAAATTGCTGAGATACAATTTATAAAGGCTAGCATATGGTTTAAAAACCACTAATAGGTTTAAAAAATCTTGTATGGTTGAAAATGATCTTTTATGGTCGAAAAAGCTGTTTTGTGGTTGAAAAAACTGTTTTATGGTTAAGAAAAAACTAGCCCCGGTAACAAGAAGGTAAAAACAGGGTTCAGTATTCAGGAAAATTTTTATGAGGTTAATGACAAGCGTAACATGGAAATAATTTACTTTATTGAACTCGACGACTATATCGAAAGCTATAGAATGTAGGTACCTGATTTAGATGTAGTTTGATCAAAACAAATGTTAAAACACACAGTTGATGACTGACTTTACTTTTTAAGAATTCCACACTAATTTACTAGGCCAACCAGTTACAAAGAACAATGACTGAATAACAGAACTTCAAACTAGACTTGTTAAAATGCAGATTTCAAACGGCTAAATGCAACAGAAAGAGATAGGCAATTTACAGATACCTCAAGAATGGCAAAAAACAGAGTCACAAGCATGACTTTAGTTAAGACATATGCCGATAAATGGCGAAGAGGCGTATGGTCTCTTGTGAATTTATAAATTTAAATGAAACAGGCTATCAAAACTAAATTGATTTTGTACTTTCAAAATAAAAAGAGATTCTTTCGGTGAAAATTAAGGGGCAATGATTATGAGAACATTTTATCGAGAAATAAAAAATAGAGCTTAAAATTTCATTACTTAACATATTTTTTGTTGTCAAACTACCACATGCGCTTATATTACACGATGTTATGTTTAGTTCCATTAACGCCAAATTTTTAAATATGTTTAATAGAAACTTTTAGTTTTATAATATAAATAGTATGTTTAATCTTTTCTTCAAAGATATTTATTTTTTACTCAAAACAAGGACAGGCAGTGAAATAGCTTTATAATTATTTCTCGAAAAGAAAACTTCTTACGAATAAATACGAAATTAATCTTTTGCATTTCCAACCATAAATTTAAAAGATATTATTGGGTTGTTAAATAATCAATGACAAACCATTTAAAAAAATGTTATCCCAGGTATACTACCAATAAATATAATACATAGAGCGTATTCAATTTCAATAGAATTGATTGAAACATTTTCAAAATAATTGAAAAATTTTATTATAATTTTGATGCATGCTATGTTTTAGTAAAGGAACTACAAAACCCATGTTTATATAAACTCTTTGTTTTATTTTGAATGATAAACACATTAGAAATATTTTTTGATTCACGCTGTTTTTTTTAAGATGTATTAAAGAAACTCTTAGGCTGTATCCTGTAGTGTCGATTATTGGTAGAAAATTAGACAGTGATGTACAAACCAAGTATGGAGTAATACCAAAAGATACCACGTGTTTTATACATCTTTACGATCTCCACAGAAACGAAAAATATTGGGAAAATCCAGATAAGTTTGATCCATCAAGACATTTGCCAGAAAACTCTCAAAATAGGCATCCATTCGCATATATTCCATTCAGTGCTGGTCCAAGAAATTGTATAGGTAAGATGAAAGGACAACTTTTCTTTATTCTTTAATAATGCATTATTTAAAAATAATGAATGAATGGACAAGAGGTGGTTATACTAAATCACCGATGCCTAGGCCTCTATCGAGCCCTATACATCCCACCATAGCTGTAAGTTATTCGAGGCGAATCGCCTTTGCGAATCCAAGCAGACTCATTAATTGAACTCGCCTGCGGCTTCCGGCAACAAAATTGTATCTCAAAAAAATCTCTGTCTCAGTCCGTTGAGTGCTGGCACTCTTTGAGGACACAGTTAACAGTTTCATCCTCCAAACACCATTTGCACGTCGGGTTGTCTTCAACACCGATTTTATGAAGATGGAACCTCAGGTGACAATGTCCTGTCAGCAATACCAACACAATTCTCTGCTGTTTTCTTCCTAAGAAGAAAAGCTTCTTAGTACGCCGTGCGCTAGGTCCAGCAATATTTTCCTTAGCACACCTCATTCCAGGAGCTCCCCTCCAAGATTCAATAAATTTGCTTTCCAGCAACTATTTTAACTCCCTTTTGCCAATAGCAATTTGGACAGGTAGAATTGGTTGAGGTCCATATGGTTCAGTTGCCGAACCCAACTTTGCCAGACGGTCTGCTTCCTTATTCTCGCGTATGTTCGAATGACCCGGGACCGACACGAGTCTGACTGTGCAACCATCTCTTGTCATACTATTCAGTACGTCCTTACACTCAGACACCAGTCGCGAAGTTACGACACTGGACTTCAGTGCCAGTATCGCAGCCATACTCTCTGAGCATATATTTATTACCTTATTCCCGTCTATGTTCCTCTCACAGAGATTGACACAATACATAAATTTCCGCTGTGAAGATTGTCGTATGTTGTCCGAGAGGCTAGTACTCTTTGACTCCTGTGCTCCTGTCAAACACTCGGCCCCAGCTTTTTCATATTGTCAAGATCCATCAGCATACTACCAGGATCGGAAGATTTTGGTCTCCCTCCTAATCCTCTCTATTTGACAGAAATATTTCTAGAGAGGTTGGGTTTTACAAACGGCATTATGTAATATGTCTGCATGGGGAGTGATGGACACCTCTCCACCGCGCTCTTCTAGAACCCTGAGTAGCCGTCTGTTCCAATTTCAAGATGACCTAGGCAACTGAGACGATAAACAGTCTTCAGGGCATCGTTCTCTATGTATAAGTGAAGAGGAGGCAGGTTAACCAGAACTTCAAGAGCCCCAGTGCAAGCAGTCCTTATCATACTCAATATTCCGACACAAGCCATTCTTTGAACTTTGTCAAGTTGAAGACTGTTTGCGCTTTGTTGTATTACGTCACCGTACAATAGAAGCGTAGGTTATCATGGGACGGATCACCATAGTGTATATCCAAAATACCACTTTAGGTGTCAGCCCCCATGTGCACCCAAAGGCTCGTTTACAAGCCCAGAAAGCACATATTGCTTTGTTGGTTCGAGCCTAAATTGATCATTCCAGCTCAATCGTGACTCTAAAATTATTCCCAAGTTTTAACTGTCCCCTTGTATTGAAGAGTCCTTCCTACCAATGTAATTGTGGGAAGTCTCTCCATTGTCCTCTCGGCCTTGCCCGGATTTATTCCGAGCCCTTCTCTGTGGTACCATCGTCCGCGATCCGCAAGTCTCGCATCATTGGCCCCTCCAGGTCCCGGATATCGCGACCACGGCACAAAATGACAAGGTCATCGGCATAGGCCTGTGTATACAAACCGGCATCATGCAGTTCACTCAGCAGGCTATCCACCATACGGCTCCACAGCAAAGGCCCCTCCCTGTGGACAGCCCTTACTTGACAGTGCTTTAAGAGCACAGCATATATTATTCTCTGAGTTAACATTGCTCTAATCCATGCGTCTACTGTAGGTTCAGAGCTTCGTTGTTGTAGAGCATTATATATCGAATCGTGAGACGTGTTATCGAATGCTCCCTCGCTATCGATAAAGGTATCTAAGGCAGACTGTCAATCCAACAGCATGTTTTCGACTCTTGTGACGAGTCGGTGCAGCGCAACATCTGTGGATTTTCCTGTCTGACAGACAAATTGTAAAGAATGTTAGGGATATTGCACTATTATTCTTTCCTCGATGTGTCGATCCACCAACTTTTCCAGTGTCTTTAATAAGAAACTGGTCCGGCTGATAGGGCGGAAAGTCTTAGGATTTATGTAGCCTGTTCTTCCTACCTTGGAAATAAAGACTAATTTGTTGCCCTCCACGCCATCGGTATGTATCCCAAGCGGAATAGTTTCACCAGGTGGCAAATTATAATATCGGAGGTATTGTAGTAAAGCTGGAAATATACCATCCTTACTAGGTGATTTGAAAAGAACAAAAGTTTCAATTGACCATTTCACTCTTTTATATGTCATTATATTTTAATTAATTTGAGCCTGGAAAGTGCACTCTTAGTAGCCTTAGTAGCTCTCTAGGGTCTCCTCTTCTGTCGTGATTTGAACTCCTTCAGGAAGAGTCTTATAAGAATATTCCATTTTATTATTTGATAATAGTTTGATTTATGATCGGTCATATTCCATTTTTATAACATGATGTTATTCAAAATAAACGTTACACTATTTTCTTAGTACTTTATATCAAAGTTAGAAAAGAAGATCATACAAAAACTATTGATCTTGACTTCTGTTTGGTTTCAAGATTATTCTGTGGGTTATCGATCTAGAACTAATAGAGCGGGAAATCCAACATCAAATTTCCTATTACAACAAAACTTGGTTTATCAAAATGTTCAAAGACGCCATAAAAATCACCTTTTCACGGAATTTCGTGAAATAATAGTTTGAACATAAGATGTATATGTTCATATCTACATTTTTTAGATATTTGTTGCTCTCATATAGCAAGAGATCCGTCACTAAAAATAATAGTTGGTTAGATGCGAAAGGGCTGTAACAAGGACCAAAGAGTTATTGTTATATTCGAGACTCCGAATTTTTAAATTATTTTTGGAATAGTCATAACTTTTTAATATAATTATAAAGTTTATCGGAAATTCATGTCCACTTTGCCGAAAATTTCCTTTTCTGTTTTAAAAATCAATAGATGCTAGTTTTTCAAAAATCGATTTGGCATCATACCGGAGAATCTACCAAACCGATGAGGTATAAGCAGAAATGTATTTCTGTTTGGTGTTTTAGTTCATCCTAGAAGTGATTGGTCCAACAAAAAAAAGTTTGTGGTATAGAACCTTCTGGGGAAAACTAAGGCTAATTGTCAGCTTCACTTCACTGCACCTCTGGGATATGGTACGTTAATATCAAGTGAACGATATAGAGAGAGGGAATTAATGTCGTAGGCCAAACATTGAGTGTCAAATCACGCTAGAGAAAAGAAGTGTTCAGATTAGTGTAGAGGATTGCATCTATTTTAATTATCCAACATTTATATATATATATATATATATATATATATATATATATATATATATATATATATATATATATATATAGTACCCAAATACAAAAGTTGTGAAAAGTTCAGTCAGAAATTAAGCACGAATAATAAAAATATAACAATTATATAAAAGAAACTTAGCTCTCAACCAACTGAAAAAACCTTATACTATAAAGACAAACCTATTTTGTTCTAACACAGTTAGAGACAAAGCACTATCTCAGATTGCAAGAATACCAGGATAGGGTGGAAGCCTTTCCTATGGTAGTGCACCGCCATCTGTAGACCGGTTTCGAACTTGTTAGTTCTCGTCAGTACAGAATAGGCCAGCGCACTTCAGCATCGGAAAAAAAACCTTTAAGGAACTTATATTAGACAAAATATGAAATCTAATGCAAGCGGTGCCATCTCCCAGCATTCCACGCAATCTGGATATATAATCTCGTAGAGATCTGTATATATAAACCAAAAGTGGATAATATACTTGCAGTTGGGTGTATAAAATACAATTATATAAGAGAAACTTAGCTCTCAACCAACTGAATAACCTTATACCATAAGGACAAACGTACTCTGTTCTAACACAGTTAGAGACAAAGCACTATCTCAGATTGCTAGAATACCAGGAAACAGTGGAAGCGTTCCTATGGTAGTACACCTCCATCTGTAGACCGGTTTCGAACTTGTTAGTTCTCGTCAGTACAGAATAGGCCATAACACTTCAGCATCAGAAAAGTAAATCCTTTAAGCAACTATATTAGACAAAATATGAAATCCTATACAAGCGGGGTCATCTCCCAGCATTCCACGCAATCTGAATATATAATCTCGTAGAGATTTGTATATATAAACCAAAAGTGGATAATATATTTGTAGTTGGGGGTATAAAATACAATTATATAAAAGAAACTTACCTCTCAACCAATTGAAAAAACCTTATACTATAAAGACAAACGTACTTTGTTTTAACACAGTTAGAGACAAAGCACTATCTCAGATTACAAGAAAGACGAGAACTAACAAGTTCGAAACCGGTCTACAAATGGCGATGGACTACCATAGGAAAAGATTCCACCCTTTCCTGGTATTCTTGCAATCTGAGATAGTGCTTTGTCTCTAACTGTGTTCGAACAGAGTACGTTTATCCTTATAGGATAAGGTTTTTTCAGTTAGTTGAGAGCTAAGTTTCTGTTACATAATTTTATTTTATACACACAACTGCAAGTATATTATCCACTTTTGGTTTATATATATATACAGATCTCTACAAGATTATATATTCAGATTGCGTGGAATGCTGGGAGATGATGCCGCTTGTATTAGATTTCATATTTTGACTAATATAAGTTGCTTAAAGGATTTATTTTCCGATGCTGAAGTGCGCTGACCTATTCTGTACTGACGAGAACTGACAAGTTTGAAACCGGTCTACAGATGGCGGTGCACTAGCATAGGAAAGACTTTCACCCTTTCCTGGTATTCTTGCAATCTGAGATAGTGCTTTGTTTCTAACTGGGTTAGAATATAGTACGTTTTTCCTTATAATATAAGGTTTTTTCAGTTGGTAGAGCGCTAAGTTTCTCTTATATAATTGTATTTTATACACCCAACTGCAAGTATATTATCCACTCTTGGTTTAGATAAAAATTTTGATATTGTAGCTACGACTAAATATCATATCACCACATTGGCAAACGTAATGCATTTTCACTCTTTACTAACTAGCGAAAACCGTTTTGACTAACTCGAAGCTTGACGGAAGAAACATTTTGCTCCCCCTATTCGTTCGTATACGAAACGTTAACTCCATATTCGAGGACTCAAGAAAGCACCTGACTATTTAAGGGCACTTAACAAACAGACATCTGGCAATCACTCAAGGTCACCCAACAAAAGAAACACTAATAATATCGAGATTAAGGCCAAATAAAAACCTACGCATGTGTGTAGTCCAGACCAAGGTTATAGGTGGGGTATTATAAAAAATGAGTGTATTGACTACTGTTGTTTGTTGTCGCTTTTGTTAATTAGGTCTAGCTGGATTATTTTTGCTTATGTTTTAACTAGCAATTTGACAATGGCAGAAGTGAAAATTTCGTGTTGATTGTTATTTACCGTTGCCATAGCATAAGGATGATTTTCAGAGAAATGTTCCTCTTATTAACTCTATATTATATATCATGTTCTTATTTAAAGTTCAGCGTTAAGTAGCAATTTTCACTACGAATGAAAGGGTTTAGCCAGATAAATATGACGAGTCGGCCCCCAAAAAACACCTATATCGAAACTTATGTTTAATACCGACTTGATGTACGAACGTGATTAACATGTGTTTTGCCGACACACTCCGCTTTGACCTTGAGATATGGAAAAAAAAATGGGCGTATGCATGACGACTATTGCTCAAAAAGACGTGTCTCGAAAACTAATTGATCTAGAGAGGTAAAAACAACGCGAAATTTCAGATAACCATAAGGAGCATATTTCATATTTTCTTTTTGGATTTTTGGAATAATTCCGCATATTATTAAAAAATAAATAAAAAATATCATAATTATTACTTCAGTGTTCTCTGTGACTAACAATCACTGAAATAATATATGTTGATATAGACTATTTGGCATAAAAATTGTGTTAAAAAAAAGTTGGTGCAATACTTCGAAAAAAAAAATGAACGCGCAACACATCATATAATTATAAAAATTTGACATTGGACACACATATATTTATTATTATTGCTAGGAGAAAAATTGAATGGAAATATAAATAATTATCATGTAAATATCTATTTCATATAAGAAATAGCTAGTATGTAAAGGGTTTTCCAATAAGAGGTGTCATTTTGAAAAGCCCGCTATTTCGGTAGATGTCACTTTTGAAGCTGTAAGTTTTTGACGTTTGACAAGTAGAAACTACGCCATAAATAAAGATGGAACGATACACGCTTCAACAACGCATTGAAATTATTAAAATGCACTATAAAAATGGTGAAAATTTGGCAGAGACGGTTCGTAAAACTCGAACATTTTTGGGTCGTCATGAAGCACCTTGTCGGAGCGCAATAAAGAAATTGGTGAAAAAATTCGAGCTGTTGGGATAAGTTAGTTATGTGAAGAAGAAAACCCGTGCACGTCGCTCAAGAACAGCCGAGAATATTGCTGCTGTAGCCGAAAGTGTTGAAGAAAACCCAGGTTTGTCCATTCCTCGTCGTTCTTTGGAATTAGGGATTCCACAAACGTCATTACACCGTATTTTGCATAAAGATTTGGGTCTTAAGGCTTATAAAGTTCAGTTAACGCAAGAACTCAAGCAGGCCGATCATCAACAACGTCGTGCCTTTGCTGATTGGGTTCTTGAAATGCATGAAAATGATCCGGAATTCCATCGAAAAATCATCTTCAGTGATGAGGCCCATTTCCACCTCGGTGGCTTCGTCAACAAACAAAATTGTCGCATCTGGGGCTCGGAAAACCCAAGAGTTATTGTTGAGAAGCCTCTCTATCCTGAACGTGTGACTGTTTGGTGCGGTTTATGGTCCGGCGGGGTCATTGGACCTTACTTTTTCGAAAATGAGGCTGGAGCAACAGTTACGGTGAATGGATTGCGCTATCGAGAGATGATTAATGATTTTTTATGGCCGGAATTGGATGGTATTTATCTGGACCACGTTTACTTTCAACAAGACGGCGCTACGTGCCACACAAGCAACGAAACCATTGATCTTTTACGGGAAAAGTTTCCGGGCCGTGTTATCTCTCGAAGAGGTGACAATTGGCCACCGAGATCTTGTGATGTGACACCTTGCGATTTCTTCCTTTGGGGCCACGTGAAAGACAAGGTCTACGCCAACAGCCCAGCGTCGATTCAAGACCTCAAAGATGGAATTCGTGAGGCTATCGAGGACATAGGGCAGCCACTTTGCGATTTGGTTATGGAAAATTTCATGAAAAGGATATGGTCCTGTAGGCATGGTCGTGGTGGTCATTTGGCTGATGTTATTTTCCATCATTAACGGCATACCTTCCTCTTTATAATGTAATAAATATCCGATCATTTATCTTAAAAAATGGCATTTTTCTTTGAATATCAAAATAACACCTCTTATTGGAAAACCCTTTATTATAGCTATTATTTTATTTTGTTAACAATAATAATGTCAGATAAGTGTAAAAATCTTAATAAGATTCTGGTCAGTTCATACTTCTCAAAATTATTACTACTAAGAATTTCCACTAAACTAATACTTCCACTACGAAATATAAATGCTTGGTTCTTAATTAAGAATGACTAATCAAAATCGCCCATTATTCTAAGCTAAAGTAAAACGTAAATTTTTAACTTTTTATTTGTGGTTACCTAACTAATTTTATTTTAAAGTATTTCGACTTTTTTATAACAAGTTTTTACTAAATATTATTAATATAACGTTATTTTTTTTGTGTACTTGTCGAATTTTCCTTTAGCCAATAACATCCGAAAGTGAATACGAATTATTTCAATTTAATAAAACTTTAAAAGGTGACCAACTTTTTTGTTGATAATTGATAGTTGTTAATTTTTGGTTGGGAATATAAAGAGCTGAAAGTAATGTGTATCATTTAACTTGCAAGTGAAAGTTGATAGTGTAAATTCTTAGTAGTAGTTGATAATTTTTTGAAATATGAACCGGTCATATTAGAAGCATGATTGTATAGAAATAACATTTAAACGTATGGTATCTACTGATAAATAAATCATTATGTGCCGAAAAATAACTAATCTTAAGATAATATTCATTAGAAAGCAAATATTCATACTAAATAGTGATCGTAGCTCTCCGACGCACTTAATTGGACAAAATTATTAGGAAGATGATTTATCAAATTTGCACATTGTTTCTAATACCAGTAAAATTAAGAAAACAAAATTAGTATGATTTTAAACGCACTAGAAAATAATTCACAATCATATGTCTGAAAATGAACTAAGTATTTAGACTAGATTATCTTGGGAAAACAGGTTTCAGAATACTACATACAAATAATGGCAAGTTTAAAAAAAAAGTTTTGTAGTAAGATTTCGGATACAATGGCTGTTTCATGTCAAGAAGTTATAATCAATACTTGTGATATAAGAAACAAAAAAATATTAACGGTTAGTGGATATCAGTTTAAATTGATTATAGATACTACATATATTCGACAACAAATTAAAAATAATTATTATAAGAGAAGATCATAGGTATCGTATATATCAGACAAAATAGACACAAATAAGCAAGCCTTTTATTCTCAGAAAGCACACTGAAATAATAAATAATGTATTTTTTATTTATTTTTTAGTGATGTGCCTGATTATTCGAAAAATCCAAAAAATATAAAATATGCTCTTTATGGTTGCCTGAAGCCTCGCGTTAGTTTTTACCCCTCTAGCTCAATGAGTGTTCGAGATATATCTCTTTGAATGATAGTTATGTATATATTTTTTCCATATGTCAAGGTCGAAGCGTAGTGTGGCGACACAACACATGTTACTCACGTTCGTACATCGAGTCGGTATTAAACATGAATTTCGATGGAAGTTAACATTTGGAGGCCGATTCGTCATACTTATCCGGCTCAACCCTTTACCAAGAAATTTAAAATATTTTCCATACATTGCATATTTTTTTAAAATCAACCTAATTTTTTACAGGTCAACGCTTTGCAATGTTAGAATTGAAGACAGCAATTTGTGGACTGATGCGAAAGTTCATTTTAGAGCCAGTGGATACACCAGATACCTTAATTTTGACTCAAGACATGGTGTTAAGACCAAAAAATGGTGTTAAAGTAAAATTTGTTTTAAGAACATAGTTTCTTATTTGTTATTGTAATAATTACAGTAAAAGTTCATATTTTTTTAATATATATCATAATTTTATCACTTTTTGTTGTTAATAACTTTAATAGTATCGATCTACAAAGAGTATTTCATATTCCTTAGCCTAGTTGAAGATGCCACACTTTAAATTAACTGTACGTTAATTATCAATATATCTTTTTTTCGGAAAATTTCCTTTACCATCTTAACATTTTGAATAAAATTTGAGTTGTAAAAAGTACATGCGAGTGAGTTGTATAGGCTGGTTTAAAAATGGTGAGTAGTTAATTCGTTTCCTACTACGCAACTATGTCCTGGTATTCAAATTACCACGATTTTGTACTTTGCTTTTTATCTAGATACAGCTTCCTTGCAGTTTTATAGTTTTGAAGTTGCAAGTGTTTGATTTAAGCGATAATAAATACTAAGCTAATTACTGTTATTATACAGGGTGGCACATAGTAACGTGATTTTTAAAAGAATCAAGCAAAGTTCGAATTGTTATATTATTTATTAAAATTTATTTCTAAAAGACTCCCAGTTATTATTTAAAAATGAAATTACCTAAATAACGCTCTTGACGTATATGACATTCTTTTAATCTAGTTTGTAAATTTTGCAATATGCGCTGAAGTGTTTGTCGTGAGATCGCTCTCATTTGCTAATTGATGTACTCCTTTATTGCATTTATTGTTCTAAATGGTTGTCGTGTAATTTGTTTTTTAAGTATCACCTTCCATGGGGACATTTATTTCATGACTTCCATACTACTATCTGATATATGGGAAGTTGCCCCATCTTGCTGAAACATTGTAGCGTATTGTAACCTGACATTTTTATAAGTTGTGGTTGAAAAAGTTTCCGAAGCATTTCAACATAGCTCTTTGAATTAACAGTTATGTTTCGACCACTCGAGTTTTCCAAAAAAAAATAAAATAAAATAAAGGCCTATAATTCCCCAACTTGTTATGGCAGCCCAAGCAGTGATTTTCGGAAAATTGAAAGGTTTTTGATATTTTAGACGAGAGACCGCTCCAATATCGACAGTTCTGTCAACAAACCCATTAGGATGAAAATGCGCTCCATCAAAAAACAGAATATTGTTAAGACTCGAAAGACGTACAAACAATTTTATGGCAAAATTGAGCCATGACTGAAAATCTGGTTCTCTTAAATCTTACACCAGCTATATATTGTACGATTGAAACTAAATCAAGTGATAAAATTCGTTGTAATAAAGTTCGAGACAATCCCAGTACAGCCGAACATTTGTGAGTCGACATGCAAGGATTTTCGTGCACCGATCTCTTTACTTTTTTATGTGGTCGTTTGTACGAGGGATTCGTTCATGAACGGAACAAACGACGGACAATGATGTAAGAGCGAATATTTTCGTATCAGGAGAGAACATAAAAAGCGCGCTGTTTCGCCGTAAGCTGCTGTCTGGCAACTAAATTGGCACCGCTATCCGTCGATGTTATTCCCTTCCTCGTCCATTCCCGCGTCGTCTAGAAAAAGTAATTCGAAAAAGCATATTACTATGGGCTATCCTGTACTAAATAAAGAAATTCATGTAAATATGTACATCTCTTAAGAAACCCGTTCTTTAAAAGTTTTAAAATCCTATCTAGGCCTAACAGACCTCACAGATTATTAAGAGACTGGATATCTAACTATGGAAACCATCGATATATGTATATAGTTCATTAGAATAAAATAATACTTAAAGGCAAATACTATTCAATATTTTCAAAAATAAATATAAGCCTAATATACAAGTCAAAGTCAATTAAAATTATCTTCCTTGGAAATCTGGAGATAAGTAACTACGTTTTTTAAAAAACATTTTTTCTTTTTAGTTCCGCCGATAGTCCGATTGGCGGTCATGACTTTTGGTAAAGATCATTCAAAATTCTAATCAACCGCTGACAACCCTATTAACTTTCTTAATTATTTTGCTTGTTTTTTCTTTTAAGCAAATGGTATTATTTACTTTCTGTATTTTCTTCGTTTCTGCCTGGATCTTTATTGACAAAATTTAGTGATATATGATTTCTCTGTAAAATAGTGTTTCATGTAGAGAATCAGTTTTGATTTGCCGAGTTCATTTTATTAAAATAGCTTAATTTTTATTCGCAAATAACTGCTACCAAAGGTAACGCAATATATATATATATATATATATATATATATATATATATATATATATATATATATATATATATATAAATATGTAGATAAGTTTTTGTCCGTGTAATTTAAAATAAAATAGAATAAAATATTGGCGAAGCGGACGTGAAAATTTGTCAATCTACATGATTCTCGTATTAAAAAGTGCGGAGCACTCCAAAATATGGAAAAAACTCCGGGTCCGACAGAAGGCGACAGCGCTGTTTCGTCCTAATATGGGACTCGTCAGGCCACCGCAGTCGGTACAAACCATCATCTCGCCTTTGCATCGTATAAGCCATACTTATAATCAAAATACGGCAAATAAGACGACAAAGGCGACATCTCGATGGTCCACTTGATAATACAAGAACCATACAGATTAACAAAGTTTGTAAGAGAACCGTCATATGGTGGCGCGACGGTGAATTAAAACAGAAATATGTAAAATCGAGTACACGAAACGCACTGCCCAAAAGATAGGAGTCGCATTTTTCGGTACTGGCAAGCAAGCATACCGCTATTTAAGCAGCCAAAGCCACGTGCCGCACCAAACGATCCCACCATGAGAGCATCGTTTAGCGTGTTTCAAAGCCAAACAAGTAAATAAATATGTAGATAAGTTTTTGTCCGTGTAATTTAAAATAAAATGGAATAAAATATTGGCGAAGCGGACGTGAAAATTTGTCAATCTACATGATTCTCGTATTAAAAACTGCGGAGCACTCCAAAATATGGAAAAAACTCCGGGTCCGACAGATGGCGACAGCGCTGTTTCGTCCTAATATGGGTCTCGTCAGGCCACCGCAGTCGGTACAAACCATCATCTCGCCTTTGCATCGTATAAGCCATACTTATAATCAAAATACGGCAAATAAGACGACAAAGGCGACATCTCGATGGTCCACTTGATAATACAAGAACCATACAGATTAACAAAGTTTGTAAGAGAACCGTCATATGGTGGCGCGACGGTGAATTAAAACAGAAATATGTAAAATCGAGTACACGAAACGCGCTGCCCAAAAGATAGGAGTCGCATTTTTCGGTACTGGCAAGCAAGCATACCGCTATTTAAGCAGCCAAAGCCACGTGCCGCACCAAACGATCCCACCATGAGAGCATCGTTTAGCGTGTTTCAAAGCCAAACAAGTAAATAAATATGTAGATAAGTTTTTGTCCGTGTAATTTAAAATAAAATGGAATAAAATATTGGCGAAGCGGACGTGAAAATTTGTCAATCTACATGATTCTCGTATTAAAAAGTGCGGAGCACTCCAAAATATGGAAAAAACTCCGGGTCCGACAGATGGCGACAGCGCTGTTTCGTCCTAATATGGGACTCGTCAGGCCACCGCAGTCGGTACAAACCATCATCTCGCCTTTGCATCGTATAAGCCATACTTATAATCAAAATACGGCAAATAAGACGACAAAGGCGACATCTCGATGGTCCACTTGATAATACAAGAACCATACAGATTAACAAAGTTTGTAAGAGAACCGTCATATGGTGGCGCGACGGTGAATTAAAACAGAAATATGTAAAATCGAGTACACGAAACGCGCTGCCCAAAAGATAGGAATCGCATTTTTCGGTACTGGCAAGCAAGCATACCGCTATTTAAGCAGCCAAAGCCACGTGCCGCACCAAACGATCCCACCATGAGAGCATCGTTTAGCGTGTTTCAAAGCCAAACAAGTAAATAAATATGTAGATAAGTTTTTGTCCGTGTAATTTAAAATAAAATAGAATAAAATATTGGCGAAGCGGACGTGAAAATCTGTCGGACCTGGAGTTTTTTCCATATTTTGGAGTGCTCCGCACTTTTTAATACGAGAATCATGTAGATTGACAAATTTTCACGTCCGCTTCGCCAATATTTTATTCTATTTTATTTTAAATTACACGGACAAAAACTTATCTACATATTTATTTACTTGTTTGGCTTTGAAACACGCTAAACGATGCTCTCATGGTGGGATCGTTTGGTGCGGCACGTGGCTTTGGCTGCTTAAATAGCGGTATGCTTGCTTGCCAGTACCGAAAAATGCGACTCCTATCTTTTGGGCAGCGCGTTTCGTGTACTCGATTTTACATATTTCTGTTTTAATTCACCGTCGCGCCACCATATGACGGTTCTCTTACAAACTTTGATAATCTGTATGGTTCTTGTATTATCAAGTGGACCATCGAGATGTCGCCTTTGTCGTCTTATTTGCCGTATTTTGATTATAAGATGGCTTATACGATGCAAAGGCGAGATGATGGTTTGTACCGACTGCGGTGGCCTGACGAGTCCCATATTAGGACGAAACAGCGCTGTCGCCATCTGTCGGACCCGGAGTTTTTTCCATATTTTGGAGTGCTCCGCACTTTTTAATACGAGAATCATGTAGATTGACAAATTTTCACGTCAGCTTCGCCAATATTTTATTCTATTTTATATATATATATATATATATATATATATATATATATATATATATATATATATATATATATATCTCACTCCGTGTTAAATTTTTGATAACCTCTATGGAGCCAGCCGACTTAGGGGCTGGCTCTCGCGGGCAGAACGTAGCGTAATGGATCTTCGCCACAACCGTTGTTGCCAATTTGAGCCTCGCTATATCGCTGACGCTAGGAACCTGTCGATCTGTATCAGTTGCCTTCTGAATGTCCTACGTTTTTGTTGTGATTTATTTCGTTTTATTTTAAATAGTTTGCTGAAATTGGAAGAATTTGAATAGTCTTCCCAACGGATGTTCCGATGTTAAAATAATTTCATTGCCTTTAATAGTATCTTGAAAAAATTAAAATAAACAAAATATTAATTACGATATAAATACAAATATATTTTGTTATTATTTGAATTGTGAGACAATTGTGCATTTTTTTTAACCGACCAAAAAAAAAAAACATTAATTTCAGATATATATTAACTTGTTTTAAGAAGTTCTCACCAGGTGAGAAGAAAAAATAGATGTAGAACATACAGGTTGGCTTAAAAGAGTAAAAGTCCGAGTTCAGTAAAGTAAAAAATACTTAAAAATTTTATCTAAAAGTGTATTTTGACAGTTGATATAACATGATTTTGAGGACATAACCTTGTGATTTAAATAATTAATTTAGAACCCACTAAGAGTTTAAAAAACTGTGATAAAATACTATTCTAAATTTCTTTTACACTATATTACCACTATGTAAGAGTACGAATCAGGTTTTAAGTTAGTCTAGGACAAAAAATTAGATATACAGGGTGGTTAAAAATAACTATTTTAAACAACTTTGCAAAAAATGAAACGCTTGCAAGTGGATCAAAAAGCATTTAGGTCTTCATATGCCCCCTATATTACAAATAAACGTTTTTCTTGAAAACGCTGACACAAAGTTCCTGATGATACTGAGTATAATTTATCGAATACAATACCTTTTAATTTCTTCTAGGCAATGAATAATACGAAAAGATCTGTACTTCTATACTGATATTTTTTAATCGCTCTCAGAGGAAAAAGTCAAAAAGGCGTCCTAGGTAGCCAAGGTGTTTCCGAACGTCATTCTATCCATTTTTGTGGACCAGTGACTGGGTACTCCATCATGCAAACACCTCAAAAATTATGTAGTACTTTTAATGGCAGTCAGGAAATAAATTTAAATATTACTGTTTTTTGGAAATTTAAATTAATGTAACTTTACGTTCTAGGCTAACTCATAACTTGATTCGTATTCTTACAGAACTGTAATATAGTTTAAATGAAATATAGAATAGTCTTGTATGGGATTAATTCAATCCACAGATGTTTCCCGAAAATCTCAAGTACAGAACAAGCCTAATGAGATTTTTTCGAAACGTCTGCAAATTTTTAAATAAAACTACTCAAGTCAAAATATATGTTATTGTACTATTAAATAAATAAAAAAAAACTGATTAACCTAAAAGCTGAGATATGCCCATTGGAAGTTGCAAAATGGGCTCTTTTTAGGCCATTTTTTGCATATTTTCAAATGCTCACCAAATGTAGAGGTTTGGGTCGATATGAATTTTGAAAAAAGCATTTGCGACTTCTTAAAAAGATATTTCCAATCAGCTTACTTTTAATTCAAATTGACCTTTTTACAGCACCAGTCGTTCAGTGTTTCTGAGACTTTTTATGATATTTGGGCAATTCAAACCCTCATAGAATCTTAACTTGTGATTCTTTCTAAATTGGTTCAGTTTTTTTCATCCCAAAAATATTTTTTATTTCTATTTTAAAAAGTTTAGATTGGTTAAAAAGAACTAGATGTATCGGTTTTTAAAGGGAGATCTATTTCGAAATGTTTTATTTCGATTTTAATTCTAAAAAATGTTTTTTTTTTCCATTTTAAAGATGCCTTTGCAACCAGTTCATTTACTATGTACTTTTAATTAGAATCGACTTTTTTAAATAATAATTTTCAAACATCAAACAGGTAAAGATTTGAAATACTTTCAAACATTGAATGAAAAGATTCAGAAGAGACTCAAAATGAAGAGTATGCTCACTTTAATGTTAAAAATAGACGATGATGATTTGCGGATATCTTACCATATATCTCTACGCAGGGGCGGATCCAGCCTCTCTCCTTGGGGGGGGGGGCGGTGATATTGCAAAAGTATAGAATGGCAAGCGAAAGCAAGTTGTCCCCGGGGGGGGGGGCACCAGCAACATTCCCATTTCTAGTGTAAAAGGCAGGGACGGGGCTATTTTTTGAATTTAAAACTCTTGGAGAGGGGGGGGGGCCATCACAAGAAAAAACAAATTTCCGACAGGGGATGGGAAGATGCGATCAACATAACATATTCCTCGTATAAGAGGCAGAATCGGGTCTGAGTTCAAAGCTCCTGGGGGGGGGGGGTGCTATCGCAAAAAAAAAACAATTTGTCAATGGGGGGGGGGGGGTTGCCAGCATCATACACATTCTTAATATAAAAGGCAGAATCGGTTCTATGTTCCTGAACTCAAAGCCCTTGGGAAGGGGAGGGGCGATCGCAAGCATACACATTCCTATACTCTATTCAAGAACTAGAGAGAGTAATAAAGCTGTTACCGAGACCTCCAACGTACCTGCTTCAGTGCCCCCGGTAACTGAGAACTGCCGTAAATCTAATTATGTTTAAATATTATAAGCTTTTATAAATTTACTGCAACAATAAAATTTCTGATAATTCAATTTAATTTCTGTCAGTGAGCAAAGTACACCTTACAGTGTGTCCTTAGTGATTTATCTTGTTTGTGCTTGTTTTTATATATTATTTGAGATTAATGAGATACCCAAAAGATGAAGGGTATTTTTTCCTCAACGAAAAACTTATTGCGATGAATGTTTATGATGCCTTAAGATATTAATATCTAGATAATAATGTTAAAAGCTCTGTTGAAATGTATTCCAATATAACAGGAGTTCGAAAATCTATCATGTACCGAACACTGACGGAGAAAAAAACGACTGGAATTGTTAATAATTCCAAGCTATATTCGATCACAGGCAGACGAAAAACCTCGTTGGAAGAAGAGATGTAAACTGTAATAAAAGGAGTTGTATATACATTTTATTATGAGAAGCAGATCTCAACCGTCGACAAGATTCTAACTAAAATCAATGAAGATCGGGATTTGCCTGAAATTAAAAGAACTGAGCTCTGGAAATTGCTCAGAGAACTTAATTTTTGTTGGGAAAAATCAGATAGGAAATCTGTTCTTATAGATCGTCCGGAAAATGTCCGTTGGTGAAGGAAATATCTCTCTCAAATAAAAGGTAAAGTTGCTGGAAATAACACAACTTACAAAATTAATAATTTAACTGGGCTTTTGAAAGATTTTTTTGAATAAAGTTACTGCAGATAATTGCGAAAAATCCATATAATAAAAGAATAAAAGAAAATGTGGAAACTCGATCTCATGATCGGTGAGAGATGAATCAATTATAATTAATTTGAGCGAAGATAGCTTCACTGACTTTGATGACGAATAAGATACGTAATGTTTACCAGCGTGAACACAATTTATTATTTAAATTTTCTGTAACATATAAAAATTAATGACATTTGAATCCCTTTTTAGTGTTTAAATTGTAATTCTGCAGATGGTTTAAGAAGTAAATAAACTGGAATGTCAAATATACCAAAAATGTTTTTAATTAATAATAAAATGACCGATAGCCCCAAAAATTTTTACATATTATATTGACGAATTTATTTTTATATATATATATATATATATATATATATATATATATATATATATATATATATATATATATATATATATATATGTTTAACTTCTTGTATTTTTGATAATGAGTATTTTGTAAGTATTTAAATTATAACTTAGAATTTTTTGAGAGAAAAAGGCTACGTTTTAGTCTGAATGTGCCTAAAACGGTTTCTATACCAAAATTAAAAATAATAAAACTACAGTTGTGATTTGTGTTAAATATGTCAAAATTATCTATATTTTCTAATATATCTGAATTATTAAAAAACCATAGGAAATAAAATAATATTATAAAAACTTTTTATTTTAAGTTTATTACTGAAATACTCTATGCCATAAATTTTTGGTGATAAAATAGACCTCCTTTTGACGCCTTCCGATGCCTATGACAAGGATTAAAATCCTTTTTAACACTTCACATATCCAAATATCTATTGCTATCCAACCCAAATAGTCCATTATTATAGACCAGTATTTTTGATTATAAAATTTCTAACCCATTCCTATGAAAAATATATGCGTCTAACACATTTTGCCAATGACACCGGACTAAAGAACACAGGTAGTTTGCGAAGAAAAAAAAGGTAAAAAATGAAAAACTCTCCCTAGTTCTTGAATAAACTATAGTATAAGAGGCAAAATCGGGTCTATTTTCCTGAACTCCAAGCTCTTGGGGGGGGACGATCGCCCCCACCGCCCCCCCCCTTGGATCCGCGCCTGTCTCTACGAGTAGCAAAACTAGGAAAGCCGCATACTATAGGAAAAGATCTAATTTTGCCAGCTACTGAAGTGGTTGCTAAAACCATTTACACCAACCTGCATTTAGTATACCTAGAAGAATCTCTTTGAACAATAATACAATTTAAAGACGTAATGATGAAATGAAAGCTTCATCTGTAATTATTTGCAAACGGCCCAGTTCTTCATTCAACTAGACGATTCAACTTTATCTAGTAATAAGGCACTGTTACAGAGAGGATTGAGAGGGAGAACAAAATCTTCCGAAAAATGGGTCCTGGTGGTATACTGATGTATCTCGACAAGATGAAAGAGCTGGAGCCGGAGTATTCGGCAGGAGCACAGGAGTCAGTAAGTACTATCCCCTGTATAATGTATAAAAGAGTGTTCCAAATTATGTGGCTGTATTAAGCATGGATTTAAATGTAGTGATTACTGCTCAAACTGCAACAGACAAACTTGCAAAAATGCACAAAACCAATATATTGAAGTAGAAGTTATTTCTGGAAATGTAACTGATTCTGAAGAAGTTGACAGAGAAATAGAAAATGACTGTTTCGATGTCGATATATGATTAGATGACGAATATTTCAATGAAAATGATGATCCGGACATTCTACAGCCTAAAAGAGCCCGATTCGAATGAAAAAAAAATTTGTAATGTAAAAAAAGAGGTTTTTCTGCACTCTGTAAGGTTTGTAATATAATATTTAGTGTTAAGAGTGCTTTATTGAACTTTTTGGATGTAATTTATAAAGAATAACTATTTTATTTTTATCTGTGTTTTACGAATAAAATAATTTAAAATCAATTTTTTTCAGTTTGTTTAAACAATGATTGTTTAAACAATTTTGATAGTTAAAGTAAATATATATCGTTATAGTATGCTTAATTGCTCCCCACCCCTATTTTTTTAATTTTTCACGCGCGAGGGCGATATTCTTTTTATTTTTTATCAGATTTTCCGATAACATAAATATTTAAATATTTGTTTCAAAAAAGAACTCGGCAAGACAAAGTTTTTGGTTCAAGAATGAGGTGTGTATTGTTTATAAATTCACTATAACAGGCTGTTAAATTTGACAATTTGTATCTCGGAAACCAATTCATGGATTTTTTTTCACGAAAAGAAGCATCTTTCCAAGTACTTTCAAACCATGTATTGCAAAAAAATTCTAATGAAAATCCGCCGAGATAATCTATTTGTTTATAAGCAAAAATATCAACAATGTCTTTAAATAATTCCTGAGGGCGTTCACATCATCCGATTTTGATTCTGAAAAAAGCGTTGGAAAACTTGAGTTCCCTACTATATATCGAAAATAAATTTAAATACGTTAACCTGATATTTTGGACTCAGACAAACAAAAAATATGGTCAATTTCTGTAAACGAAATCGGATTGCAAAATTATTGTACAAACTATCGATTCGATCCTAATGAATTTTAGCGTGTTATTTTATCATAGCATAAAGTTTTCTTTGCTCTAATTTGAAGGCCCTCGGAAAAATTTATATCGTCGAAAAAAATTGACTGAAAAACTGCTTTTTTACCTTTTTTTTTTAATTATTGCCATTTTGTAATAAGGGAAATATATTTTGAGATTTTCGACCAACCCTATCTTATGGCAAATTGAATTTCAAAACTTTCTTTCTTTTTCAACTTTCCTCTAAAATGAATACCTTCAAAGTTACACGAGAAAAATTTGAAAAAAAAATGTTTTTTTCTCGTTAATTTTATATTTCTGTTCATAAAAACAATGTTGCCCAACTTTTTGAAATGACGCATATCAGAATAATCGTCATTCAGGTTATTGTGAAGGCTCTCATGCAAAAATCTCCATGTTTCATTTCACATCCACGAAACTCCGATATTTTACAGATAGGCCCTAGTCTAATAGCAAAAAATAAACATTATAAATGGCCAGAAAAGTGACAAAACGCTGATACGAAGTGGATCTAGGGAGCATAAAAAACAAAAATTTACATGGTAATTTTTTATATCAAAAACTACATGCAAAAGTGCGATAAAGGTGTATAAATTAAAGTTAAATAAGAAAAACTTAAACTTAAAATACAATGTTCTTAAGGCATATACAAGAAAATAAGCTGTATCGAAAATCTTGAGAAGCTAAACTTTGTATTTCTTTTTCCATCTTTATTATAGATTTAGCAACCATGTTAGTTTTACTGCTGCCATAATATTACTATTTTAAAAATTTCGTGAACAATAAAAAAATAAAAACCGAAACCACTGGTTATAATATTGCGACTATATTGTATGATCCTGTCAATAGAGTATTAAAAGTTGGTTTTACAGAGATCTAAATTTATTAAATTAACTAACCTGAACTAAACTAAACCTAACATAGCATATAAACCAAAAAAATGTATTTTTCAGGAAATCCAAATATGAAAATAATATTATATAAAAAAAGGTAAATAGTTGCACAAGTCATCTAGCGACTCTTATTGAACCATATTCAACTTTTTTTAAGTAATTTATTGATATAATCAACTATTTTTTTATTGAATATATGAACTTGGCACGTTCAATGACTAGTTTATAATTCTATTATGTTTCAATATATCTACTTGAAATTCTGCATCGTTCTGTAGTCGAACACAACACTTGATATTTTAACACATATAAGTTATAACAATTTTTGATTTTACTAGAAATATGGCGCGACCCTAGAAAAACAGTTTGATGCAAAATATGTTTAATAATAATACTAAACAAGGTTGTATTAAACATATTGGAATGCGTAGAATTTTTCGTGAATCTAGAAACTATACCACATCAAAAAGTTAAACTCGGTCGGATATAAAATTATACAATTTTTGCTTTAGGATGAAATATTTAATATGACAATGATAAGCAAAAAGGAAAAGGAAACTTCTAATACTGATTTTAGTTTTTAAAATATTTAAATTGACGTTATAATTTTTGGGCTGAATCCAATCAAGCTTTACATTTAGGAATATTTTTATATTCTTTCCATTTACAAAAATGTGGATCGTAAAAATTATGTAGTTTTTTCTTCTTGATTAAACGTTCTCATGAACCTGGAGCCATCCTATGACTGTTTTTGGGATACAAACAGATTAATACCCCACGAAACGGAGTGTTAAAAAAACTCAAATACTTCCTCCGATCTGATTGCAGAAATAGGTAGTGAAAGGTAGTAGAAATGACGTCTCATCTCGTGTCTCAACAAATTTTGGTTGGAACATTGTTTTTTTTTTTAAAATAGGTCGAAAAATGATTTTTCCCCGGTTTTTTGGATTTTACGGAAAACTTAAAGAAAAATGTTCCAAAGATGAATGGTACGTCTTGAAAATATCTTCAAAATAAGTTTTTGTTTGTTCAAATCGGTCTCTAAACAAAAAAGTTATTGCAAATTAATCATTAAAAATAGCTTATTTTTCAATTGTTAATAACTTTCTTAATATTTATTGAATTGTTTTCAACTTTTACCAGAATGTGAGTTTTAAAGTACTTAAAAAGTGTTTAGAAGTTGGGCGCTGTCGGTCCAATAGTTTTTGTAAAATTGCAATTGTTTATTAGAAAAACGAAAAAAGTGACTATATTTGATTGGCTGTACCGTCGTCTAGGAAACTGCTACATAGTTCTGTCACTGCTCATTCTCTTTATAAAGACTTAAGCTATCATGTAGTAAAAAAAGTGGATATTTTTCATATCTTGATTATGCAAAATCGTCATGAAGATATGGGTAGTTTTTCGCTTATAAATAAATTAATTAACAACCGCATCTTTTGGCAGATTTGTTAATGAAGCATATCATTGGAAAGCTGGTAAAAAAACACGAATTTTGAAAAAAAGTGTCTACGACCAATAGGAGCCGAGTTAGCCATTTTTTTTTCAAAGAATCACAGAGCGATTGTTTATTTATATTAAGAGCTGAATTTCTCACAGTTCATTAATAAGTGCCTAAAGTATATGAAGTCATTCAATTGAGGTTAATTTATACACAATCAACCCTTCAGGAGATCGCTAAACTGAGGATACGTGCTGGACGCCAGATATGGTAAGTTGGAGGGGGTAACCGAATCTCACCGAGTACAAAGTGAGAGCGCGTCTTCAAATCCGCGCGAGCTTGAAAAATTAGCAATATCTCCGCTTCTAAGTAACGTAAAGCTTTATTCTTTGATTTTTTTGGGGAAGGCCCTTTGAATTACTAAATGCGTATAATAACGTACATGAAACGTAATTTGAATAAAGTTCTTGGAATATTCAAATTTTAGCACGATATTATTATTTCTAGTTCATATATATGTAATAAAAGCAAAAAATGCGAAATCGTGAAAAATATCATTTTTGAGGGGGTAGGAGAGGGGCCGAATATAATTGTTCATAAAAGTATATATATATATATATATATATATATATATATATATATATATATATATATATATATATATATATATATATATATATAAAATAAGGTATGTAATTGTTCTCAATGAAAAAACATGTAAAACGAGTAAAAAAAAATTTAATGTAAAAAATGCAATTTTCGGGGGGATGGAGGTGGTCCGAGAAGGTTGAACATGTGCCCAATATTATTTTTTCGATAAGCTACCCCAAAAAAATCAAAGAATGAACGCTTTACGTTATTTAGAAGCAGAAATATTGCTAATTTTTCAAGCTCGCGCCGATTTTGCATAAACAGAATATGAAAAATATCCACTTTTTTACTACATGATAGCTTAAGTCTTCACGAAAAGAATGAGCACTAACAGAATTCTATAGCAGTTTCCTAGACGCCGGTACAGCCAAAGCAATTTTTAATGTTTAATTTGCAGTAACTTTTTTGTTTACAGACCGATTTGGATAAATAAAAACTAATTATGAAGATATTTTCAAGACTTACAATTTGTCTGAGGAACATTTTTCTCTAAATCCCTTAAATTTTCCGCAAAATTCAAAAATTAGAGGAAAAATCATTTTTAACCTATTTGTTAAAAAAAAACAATGTTCCAACCAAAATTTGTTGAGACACGAGATGAGATGTGAGATCGCAGGCAGCATTTGAGTCATTTTTACCTCCGAAAAACCGCTTCGTTTCCTGGCCTATAAGGCTAGTTCAGGTACAGAGTCAGCTTGAAATTGCAAAGGTGATCGTTATCGAATAACTTGCAGTCATGGTGGCATTTAAAAGGCTGAAAGGAGTATAAGCCCTAAAGATAATAAGTCACTACTCTTACTGATTTATTCATTCGTTCGTTTGTTCATCAAATTAAAAGTAAAAAATCAAACTACCTTAAAAAAGTGACATATGATTTTGAATTGGCACGTTACTATTATCGGAAGTCTATTCACCAAGACAAATATACATCGGCATATTATCGAGTAGTCATATATCAGATATTAGAATAACTTCTTTTCGAATCCTTTAATTAAAGCCTGCGTATCGTAACTTATAATAATGTTAATAAAGTTATAGTTATTTAGCAGCTTCAAAACTATTTTTGGGACAAACGTCTCTAAGTTAATCGAAAAATTTCAGTATAACAGAAAATTTGAACGAGGTTCAAGTTCTTGGGTAATACAATACAGTAAGCATGACAATTGTTTTATACATAATCAGCAAACTCGATTTATTTATTTGACAGTGGCAATTGCATTCATTTTGTAGAAAATATACTATAACAAAAATAAAATATAACGGGAACAGCCAAAACAGTTTTGTAGTTTCAGAAAAGCTGCCATATTTTAATTAATAGACGTTTAACTAATGATATCGCATTTACATAACGCAGTCAATGGATTCGTTTTTTTGACCGGTAAAAATTGTCTGATGTATCGAAATATTTTTCGAAGACAATGATCGATTTTGACTTCTCCCTCGACGTTTATCGATTCATTACGTTTCGAGTGAATAGAGACTGATGTCCACAAATTATAGCTAAATTTTGGAAAAAATTTTGAAGCCACACTTGGATAAAAGCCTGCGATACAGCTAACAAAATAGTTGTTAAATGTTTACCATTCGCTCGTAGTTGAATATTGAAAAACATTTTATTATTTCAAATAAAATTAAACTATCATTATAACCAACTCATTTCATATTATCTAGAGTGCCTTTGCATAAAATTTGTTAATACATTTAATATGGAGGAATCACCGGATTTACGCGAGATATAATCTATGGCTATTTTCCCATAAGAGTCTTTTTTAAACAAAAATTCCTTAAGGGATATTGGATTAGTATTTTCTTCAGCTATCTTTAATAAATACAATAAAATTTCTTCATTGCTGTTAGCTTTACATAATATATGTAAACCGTGTTGCTCATTTGCATCTGATAAGAATAAAAATCTTTCGAATATTTCTTTACTACAATTAATTTTGATAAAACTAAATAAAGCTTTTAACATTGAAATGCTATCAGAATTATTCAGGATATAATGCAATATAGTTCGCTCTTCATAGTCTGTTCTTAAAAGCATATCATTAATTTTACTGTCCTCAATTTGATTTAATAGGTAGGTTAGGATTTCCACATATTCTGTTTTACGTTCTTTATTTTTACTACAGGCTATGTGTAATACAGTCTGTCTTTTAGTGCTTACTGTAAAGCATGGAGAAGTAACTATATTCAAGTTGAAATTTATTTTGATAAAATCCACCAAGAGTTTTAGCATAATAGGATTGTCAAAGAGCAAAATACAATAATGCACAGGATTCAGCCCGCTGTTATCAGGTTTTATTGAAAGTTTATTTATTATCTCAGGCTCGATTGCGCTTAGAAAATAAATCAGATTATGAGAATGTTCTTGACCACAAGCAAAATGTAAGGCATTGCGTCCTTTATTATCAACTTTCAATAAAAGTGTATTAAAAATTTCCAAATCACAATTACGCTTCACAAATTTTAGTAGCACTTCTAACAGCGAAGGAATTTCTAATTCTAAAAGAATTAGTTGCAGTATAGTAGTCCCACTAATGCTTGTTCTTAATATAAGTTCATTAAGTACTTGTTTATTACACTTGATAATATCTAATAAAGAATTAAAAATTTCCGGTGCACCTTTGTTTTCAATTTTAAGGCAAGCCATAAACAACACGCTACATTCAGAATTGTCTACTGTGAGTAAAAGTGTAGTAAAAATTTCTGTATTACAATTTGCTGTTATAAATTGTAATATCGTCTGCAGCATGGCAGGACTGTCGTAATTACGAATTGTATAATGCAAAGCAGTTTGCCCATCGTCATCCTGTTTTAACAAAAGTTCATTGAGAATATCAGGTTTATCTTTTATTTCATCCAAAAAATTGGAAAGATATTCTTCATGTTTTTCAATACAAATAGTATGAAGCAGGGTCCGTTTTTCATTATCTATTTTCAGCAAGAGAGTTTTAAGGGTTTCGTGATTACAGTGTAATTTAATAAAATTTAGTAGCACTTTGAACATAGCAAAATTGTCAAAATTTTTAATGGCGTAATATAATGCTGCATTTCCAAAACTATCAACCTTTAACATGAATTCATTTATTCCTGTTACATTATATTTAGCCAAATTTAATAAATATATCAGGATTTCTTCATAATCGCTTTCGTCAATTTTCTCTGGGCCCTGTATACACGCAATATGTAAAATAGTCATTTTCATATTATTTTCTTGAACAAATAGCTTCCAAAATGTATTCGAATCACAATTTTTTTTCACAAATTCTATTATTATTTTAGCCACTGAATTTCGCTGTAAGAGAGCGAACTGTAATATTGTTTGTTCAAGGTTATCGTCTGTTGAAAATAAAATTTCTCTAAATACTTTAGCTGAAACACTGTCTTTAACTATATTCAACATACTTTTTATAATATCTTCACATAAGGACATATCACTACACACACGAACTAATATATCTTTCCCATAATTACATTTGTCATTGAGAAGCACAGCTTTTTCAAAATAGTTTGATGGTAAAGCTTTAATATAATACATTAAGAGTTCAAATGTTTTTTCCCAGACCATTTGATATAGTAATTCTAAAGTGAAACATTTTTTACTTATAATATTAATCATTCCTTCGTTCTTGTTACTCAGTTTTTCCAAGAATTTGTGGTTATCATTTAAAAATGATCGTATTAGTTCATACTTTTTGTGAACTAAAACCTCCAGAAAAATTAAATTTTGAATATACTCGTATTGCAAATTGTTAGCAAAATATTCAGATACAAAATATTCTGCAAAACTTCGGTGTACAAAATCAAGTCGGTCTCCATTAATTACCAGTATTCCTGTTTTTTCTAATATTACTTTATTATTTATTTCTTTGAATTCTTGTTCATACTCGGGAAATAATATTTGAAAAGCGAGTTCTTGATAAGTGATTTGTAACATTTTTAAATACTCCTCGAATATTTCACGGCCTAGTAACGAATTTCCAGCTGCATTTTTTTCTTCACAACAAATGGTAAATTTGATATTTATAAACTCTCTGTAGAGAAAAGGTAATTCTTTATTTCCTAGATCGATAAACTTGTTTTGAAACATTATCTCTGCTAACATCTTAAGGTGCAAGACATTGTCAGTAAAGTCCGACAACTTATGATTACTAAAAAATCCAAAATAATTAATATTTATTTCTGCGACATCTGAAAAATCTAATTTATTTATTATGTCATTAAAAGAATAGTTTCTAATATCAGAAAAATTTTTCACACAGTCAAAATCGTATTGAAGGTTTTTTCTAATTTCTATAAGACAAGAAATAATTTTTTTAGTATATCTTACAGAATTTCTATCATCAAGATTATATAAACTGTATAACCAAAATTTATTTAAAAATGCAATTTTATTAACCTTCTCCAATGGATTAAGAAATAAAGTAGATCCACCAAGAGCCTGTTCTAGGCTAAGCTCTTCATGATTGCGTGTTGTAATCCACATTTGGGTAGTATTTGAATTCTTAAGTGTTTTAAGTAGTAAAATAGTCTTTTCTTTAAATTTAGGACTAATTTCATCAAATCCATCAAATATTAAAATAATTTTTGGTAACTTAGAGAAGCGCATTTTATCACAACTTAAAGATGTGATAAGAAGCTCCTTAATAAAATATTGATGTTGAATCTTGTCTTTCTGACTAAATAAAATATTCGCTAGAAATATTATAGCTTCATTAGTATCATTTTCTCTAAACGTAATATCGTCCAAAGACTTAACAATATTTTGGTAATCATTATTTCTTTGTTTTGTTTTATTGTACACATAACAAGATAAGTTAATTCTCAAAATCCATATATCAGATGCTATATTTTTAAGTTGGCGAGCAAGAGCGGTCATAAAGATAGATTTTCCGCATCCTGGACCACCAACAAGGATTGCGATTTTCTTTTTTAAGATTTCTTGAGTACTTAGATCGTCTTCTTCGAAACAAATATGATATTTACGCAAAATACCGGTATTATTTTTAATACTTTTAAGAATGAATTTTTCATCTGAATATTTGATCCAACAAACATTTTCTATCTTCTTTTTGCACAAGTCGAGAAATATATTTTGAGGTTCCATCTTATTAGCTAGAACAATTCCATTTTTAAATGTTATGTCCGGCTGCCACGAGAAGATCCAGTCATTTTTAATATTCAACTTAGTTATATGGTATTCGTTAGCACCAGTTATAAAAAATAGGCATTTTCTGAGAAGTTCTTCATTCTGAAAAACATGTTGCTCTATTTCCTTTTGTGCTAATATTCTTGGAATGTAATAGCCCTCTATAAAAGAATCAGATATTAGAGCATCATTATTTCCTATTTCCACCTCATCTAGAATAAGACTTTCTAAGGTCAATGCGTCTATAATCTCTCTAGCTAAGTATATGTCGATAAGTTGACTTAAGATAACTTTATTATTTTGAAATTTCACTTGCTTTTTCAACAACTGTAGTTGCGAATCATTAGTAAGATCCTTACAGGTAATATTTTTGTCATAAAAACACAGCGTATTTAAACCTGAACACTTATTTAAATCCAAGACATCATCTTCCTGACCAATTATTACAACATATTTTTCTTCAACGCGTTTGATATGGTTAAACAATAAATTCCTGTCAACTTTCACTCCGCCCTTGACCTCAATCACTAACCACTGATAACTTGGTTCTGAAATAAAAACGTTAACTATTTTTGAGTTGTGTTGTAGGTTATCGGAACTTACAAATATAATTTCGTCTTGATTAAATTTAAGTTTATTAAATAACTGGCCTAATTTAATGGCACTTAATTTGGTAGATAACGTAATAATGATGGATATGTCTTTTTTCTTGCTCAATATATCATGTACCGACAGGATGTTGTCAAATTCCATCTTGTATTTTTTTAGCTCATTAATATAAAAGCTGGAATATCCCGCCACCAGCAAAGACTGGATATTATTATTAAGTTCTTCCAAAAATCTCCTTTTGTCCTTAATCATCAAATATTTACTTTGGTTATTTTGATAACCTTCAAACCATTTTAGAATCCTATTTTGTAAATACGTGTATGCTAAATCAGTATTTTCTACTCTAAGATGTTGTTTTAACCCAAATCGTATATTTTCATTTAATTCAGTATCTTCGTAGTTAACTAAATACCTAAATACCTCAATGAACTGAGACAACTTCTCTTCGTCGTGTTTATTTACATTCAATCTCTGTTTTAATTCAGAGTAGTTCCTTTTTCTTAACTTGAATTTAATTGGCTTCGTATTGTGATTAACCCCTTGTTCGTTAAAGGCCCAATTTCTCAGAATTGGATCGTCATCAATTTCTTTTGTTCTCTTAAAATATGGAAGAGCATCCTGGGCAAATCCAATATTTGTGCAAACTAAAAACTCATCTAAATAAACATCATTAAAAAAATCATTTTCTTTTATCTTGCAAAAAGAATCGTAATAAGTCTTTAAGAAATATGGCTTGTCGCTTTTGGTATTTATTTTAGAATTAATATTTTTTTGGAAAAGATCGATTTTTCTAATTTTATACGCAATATCATTTTTGTGTTTGGCTTGAAGAAATTTGCACCTCCAAGCTCCATTTTCCTGATATTTTAAGAAAATATCATCAAATTGTTCGGCTTCCTTCATTTCGGTGGCGAGAAAAAACTCTTGATCGTCGGGGACCCTTTGTAGAAAGAGTGTAAGTAGTCTTAACTGATAGGTGAGACCGTGTAGTGTTTTCTTTGGCGCTGATGAAGTAGCGTAATTCTCTGCCTCCACTTCACTAATAATGGGTTCAATTAACTCTAGTTGCGTATTTCTTCGCCTTTTAAGAGCATAGTCTTCATATTCCTCCCCCACGCGCTTTTTTGCTACTTGAAATGTGTTAGAGCCTTCTTCCTTGTTTGCAACGGATCCATGATCAACCTACAAAAATATAAAAGTATTTTAATTTTGAGAAAAATTTTGATTAATATTAGAAAAAAATAAATAAATAGTTACTTTGCATACTCAACAAAATTTTAATATTAACAGACTAAATCTGCAACAGACTAAACTTTTTAAATAAACTCTGAAAGCGTTAATTACAATTCATATTAATCAGATGAATTGAAAGAATCTAGAAATCAACAATATGTTAACAATATTGTATCTAATTTGCGACATATGTATGTGATTTGTTATAACTGAAACAACTTTTGATTTTTTAAAATAAACAATTCATATACTAAGATATTGTAAGAAAATAAACGAGACTTCGATTTTATGGGAAACTATACAGAAATTTTTTTAAAAGTTAAAATTATGAAATGTTCAGCTCGCTAACTTACCACATATCGAACTGCGGTACATTGTATTGCACAACTACGGTGCCAACAAAAGATTGTCCGCCTGATTAAAAACTAGTTCTGAATGCATGCCCTCAAAAGCAATTATAAATGAATCTATTCACAGTCTTTAATTATTTGATCAAATATTTCAATTGAAAAAAAATATTATCAAATAAGGTGCTAAACTGTGCACGTGTCTAATGTATGTAACATTAAATCGGCCAGTGCAAAGATATCCTGTCCAAGAGTTAATCCATTCTGTGAATTGCTCCAGTTTTCGTTTGCAGATAAAAAAATTAAGTCCATTCGTTCATTTAGTTTGTTTACTTTCTTAAATACAATGTTTTAGTCACTACACTTATTCGGTTCCCTTATGCTTTTCTTTTAACTAAATTATAATTGGATTTTTATGTTATTGCTTTACAATAAATAAACCTTCTTTCCGACTCTTTCAAAATTTATGGATAAGAAACTTTTTTAAAAATTTCGCTTTCTTTTCCTTAATTTTTTCAGTATATCTGATAGAGGGGACTGTGGTTTATTCTAAATGCCAGAACAAAAAAATACTTTTTAAATAGGTGCTGATATGTGAAAAATTAAAACAATCTACTGCATTCTTATTTTAAAATATTTTTCAAATTTCAATTTAGGTTTTCTGAAATACATCTGGTATTTTGTGAAATACAATTCATTAAATTAAGTCTCAACTGATGCTTTCTGAATCATTCAAGTATTTTCTGAGTTGCAATTGGAAAAATTATATACTACAATAGACGTTTCGGTTTATTTTATTGATTAAACCATCTACAGAGAATTACTGTAAATATGAAAATGAATATGTAAATTGTTGTTATATAAACTGAAATTTTAGTTTCTTACCTAATGGTAACAGGTGGTTCACTTGATTAACTTACATTTAACTATTTTATTATTTTAATACAAATATAATCAAAAACTTCTTTTTTTAATATAAATATAGAAAACTGATATTATTTTTTTAATGGTTTTTTACACATCTGGTTTGTTTTGCTTTTGACAGAGTACTACTAGAGAATTTGAAAGTTTCTGGACCATCTGCAAATTTATTGCCCTGTTAGATTGGTATACACATTACTCAGGTCATTTGTATTCGTTCTGAAAGTCATTGTACAGGGTGTTCTTTTGATATGGATATTTCTTTAATTGTTCTTTTTTTTGTAATTAGTTTCTGTCTCTAAAATCTCCACGTTGTTAAAATCGATGTTGTGTATGTTATCTATTGCATGTTTGGCTAAGGCGGTTTTATTAACGTTATTGTAATGTCTAATGTTGTGTTTGTGATTTTGTATCCTATTTTTTAAATACTGTTATATTTGACCGACATATGTTTGGTTGCAATCTAAACAATTGATCTTGTAAATGACATTTGTTTGTTCGTCTTTAGGGATATCGGGTTTAAGTTTTGTATAAAAGCTTTTGAAATTATTCGAAGGTTTTTCGGCTATTTGGATACCATATGGCTAAAATAGTGCTAAACACAAATAATGTCTATTACGGTGACATTTAGGGAAAAGTATCCATTATTTTATCTTTTCAATCAAAAATAGGAATTTTTATTTACAATGTCTTACCACAAAAATTGTATTGTTAAGAAAAATCTTTTTTTATTTTTTTTTTTAGTTAACTACATATTTAGGCTTACTTTCTATTTCGCAAAAACTTATTTAAATAAGATTTGTAAAAAATTACAAATAAGAGTATGTATTTAAGACGGCATTTTGATTGATTGATTTTGAAGTTATAGCAAGACCTTGACGTGATGGAGTTTAATAGTCCACAGATTCGGATGCAGTGCTGTGCACAACCACCCTGGGCCTACGGTTCTGACTATGTCTACCATATGTTTTCCGGGTCGCGTAGTACGAATCTGCAGTCAGTTAAACCCCATCATGCCAGAGTTTTGCCATAACCTCAAAATTAAAACTACTAAGCACTATTGAACGATTTTAACCCAAAACCAATACTGTTAAACTCCATGTCTCAAAAACTTCCGAACCCCATAACTCCATAACCCCATGACCTTCCCTAAATGTCACCGTAAGAGACATTATTTGTGTTTAGTTAAAATATAGTTACTAAATAACAAATTCACCATGCTAACTTTAGAACAACGGATTTACGGAAAGGCTTACGTAACTTGAAAAGCCGTGCGTAAATTAATTTAAAAATTTGATGCCACTGTAGATATAAAAAATACAAGAAGGTAAAAAGCAATAAATACAACCAGGATGAATCTTCCATCTTGGTAGTTCTTGAGTCAATACTTCGAAATCTTAAACTATCCTTAAGAAAAGGAGCCGATACCTTAGGTACAGTTAGCAAATCTCATATTCATAATAGTAAACAGCAAATTTCGGCCGTTAAAACCTAAACTTGTTAACAAACTGCAAGATAAAGCTGATGCTCGACGTTTTGAGTTTTGTTTGATAATGAGTGAAAAAATTTGGTTAATAGATATGTAGAAACATTTATTTTTAGGCGAGGCAGCTTGAACGACTAATGGGGTATTTTCTTTACAAAATTGTAGGTACTGCGAACAGGAAAATGCGAATTTTAGAATTGCCACTCATAGTCAAAAATCAAAAAAAAAATATATATATACATATATATATATATATATATATATATATATATATATATATATATATATATATATATAAATACCGAATAGTAGAAAACATAACCTTAAATTCAGGTATCAAAAACTTTTCTTTACGATTCTTCTGATTCTGATGAGGAAATTCAAAGTTCAGCTTCTGTAGCTAGTTCTACAGAATCTAATAACAATCCTAAAGATGAAGACGTTCCTGGAACTTCTAATAGTACAGGGTGAGTCAACGATTGGATGAAGTAGGTTTGTGCCTTTTCGGTGAAATTAACAAAGAAACTATATTTATTGTTTGATACAGTTTATTTTTACGCAGATTTTAAAAATATTTAGGACTCTACAGGGTGAGCCAAAAAACTAGGACAGCATAAAGTTGTATTTTTTTAAATAGAACACCCTATATACGAATCGTATTTTCGATTTAGCTTATAATTTTAAATCTTTTTTATTAAGGGTTTACTATAACAAAACTTTATAGTTTCTGAAATAATTAAGTTTAAAGAAAAAAAGTCACATTTTCGAGCATCAATTCAATCCTAAATAACATTTTCAATTTTGTGACAAATATATTCAAATTTGGAATTTAGCAAGGCCAAGGACAAGTTAAAATAATTTTTACCTAATATTTGCAATAAAAGCTACAGGGTGTTGAACACATCGGCTCAAATTTGAACAAGTTTAAATGAATAAATATCTTTTTTTTAAATGGTACACCCTGTATATTTTCATGTTATTTAATAGAGTAATAAAAACCCTAAAAGTTTTGTTCAATATATCCTATACCTATTTATAATAGTTTTTGAGATATTTCAGTTTTTCTTATTTTCCATACTTTTTTACAGAAATAGTCTTCATTATCATAGTAGCCATGGCAAAAACAATGTAAAAGAACATTTTTCTGTGTGTCAAATTTATAACCGCAATCGCTTCTTTTGATTTTTATGTAGTGTAGTTTGGTTTTTTTTGCATTCAACTTATATTGTAAAATGAATTTTCCACAGAATGAGTTAATAGATATGATTTATACAATAGGAGACGCTCAAAAAAATTGCCTTCTTGCTCAAAGAATTTACAAAATGAAGTATCCTGATCGACGCCAGCCTAATACCCATACTTTTCAAAACTTAATGCAAAGATTTGATTCTTCTGGTACTGTTGATTATCCAAAACGTAAAGTGGTCAACAAACCAGTAACTAATGAAGAAAAAGAACTACAAGTATTGTTAAATGTTCAGGAAATTCCTTATATTGGTAGCCGTCAGTTAGCAGCATTATGTGAAACATCACAATCCACCGCTAATCGTACTACCAAGAAATATAGGTATCATCCATATCGCATGGAATTACACCAAGAATTGCATGGACAGGATTTTGAAAGTCATGTAAACTTTTGTCGTACAATAAATGCGGAAATTCAATTAAATCCAAATTTATTATGCAAGGTAATATTTAGTGATGAAGCTACTTTTAGAAGTACCGGTGCCGTAAATAGACGCAACATGCATTATTATGCCACAGAAAACCCATTTTGGATTAGAGAGGTGCAACATCAGAACCACTGGTCATTAAATGTTTGGTGTGGTATTCATCATAATCGAATTATTGGACCCCACTTTTTTAATGAACCACTAAATGGCCATAGTTACCTGAACTTTCCACAAGAAGAACTACCCCAACTGCTTCAAGGTCTCGATAGGGATAAGCTCGACAGTATGTGGTTCCAGCACGATGGTGCGACTCCGCATTACCATCGTGAAGTTTGTGCGTTTTTGGACCAACGATATCCGCAAAATGGATTGGACGTGGGGGTTTCATTGAGTGGCCACCAAGGTCTTGCGACATCACCCCATTAGATTTCTTCCTATGGGGTTATATTAAAAATAAGGTGTATGTTAATCCACCAACAACAGTGGAATATATGCGAAACAGGATTAAGGATACCTGTAGAACAATAACGCCACTAATTTTGTCCAGGGTCCGAGAAAATCTGCAAAAAAGACTAAATTTGTGCATTGCACAAGAGGGTCGTTTATTCGAACACTTATTAAAAAGAAATAATTAATCTCAGTATTTAATAGGTAATTTTTTTGTTTCAATTTAGTATAAAAGTAAATATGTATTTGCCTTGTCGTTATTGTTGTGTTAATTTTTTCACATTATGTTTAATTAAACTATTGCCGTTGTAATATAACGAATAATGTATTTCACCATATTTCACCACATTCTGTTTGTTTCTGTAGTTTCTTTTTATTATTTTACATGGCTACTATGATAATGAAGACTATTTCTGTAAAAAAGTATGGAAAATAAGAAAAACTGAAATATCTGAAAAACTATTATAAATAGGTATAGGATATATTGAACAAAACTTTTAGGGTTTTTATTGCTCTATTAAATAACATGAAAATATACAGGGTGTACCATTTAAAAAAAAGATATTTATTCATTTAAACTTGTTCAAATTTGAGCCGATGTGTTCAACACCTTTTATTGCAAATATTAGGTAAAAATTATGTTAACTTGTCCTTGGCCTTGCTAAATTCCAAATTTGAATATATTTGTCACAAAATTGAAAATGTTATTTAGGATTGAATTGATGCTCGAAAATGTGACTTTTTTTCTTTAAACTTAATTATTTCAGAAACTATAAAGTTTTGTTATAGTAAACCCTTAATAAAAAAGATTTAAAATTATAAGCTAAATCGAAAATACGATTCGTATAGAGGGTGTTCTATTTAAAAAAATACAACTTTATGCTGTCCTAGTTTTTTGGCTCACCCTGTAGAGTCCTAAATATTTTTAAAATCTGCGTAAAAATAAACTGTATCAAACAATAAATATAGTTTCTTCGTTAATTTCACCGAAAAGGCACAAACCTACTTCATCCAATCGTTGACTCACCCTGTACATGGCAACCAGGAAAAAAAACGACTTAGGCGTAAAAAGTTATGGAAAAGAAACGTTCAAAAATCTAAACGACTTAAGATTGAGTCTTATATAAAGGCTGCTGGCTTGCACAAACTCGGAAAGCATATTAGTAATAAGTGTCATTGTAAACTAAAATGTTTTGAAGAAATTGGACATGATGCATATACAAAAATTTTTTGTGATTGTTATGTATTGGAATCAAAAGATCTTTAAGACGCATACCTGTGTGGAACTATTGAAAAAGTTGAAATACAACGGGGTTGATCAGATTCCAGCAATGGAAGGTACCTATGTAGTTTGAAAACTATTGAATTTGAGATTAGGTTTATGTTTTGTGACTCTACTTCAGAATAATGTTCTATTATTGATATACCAGTAGTTTTAATTTTGTTTCAGATACGCCGATTGGTTTGGTAAAAAATAATTTGCAAAAAGGCATTTATTTCACTACATTGAATCACAAAAGCAAGAGTTGAACGATTGTAAAAACATTTAACTATGGGATATGGAACATCTCGTATATACAGTGGAAGAAAGCATGGGCTAGACCAAATAAACTACCAGAAGGAACTGATGACAAAATAGGTGAGCACATACTTAGTTATCCTAAATAAAATTATTATTACAGCCCTAAAGATAACTTAAGCCGTTATTATCTTTACCCTCTTTTTAGCATTTCAAAAATGGGTGTAATGTACTTACAAAAATATGAAAATGAATAATATCAGTTACTGCCCCAAAATGAAGAGTTTAACCCCATTGTTAAGTACGAATATTATAGGAAGTATTTCACGAAAATTTTAAAACATCTTTTGGCATCGACTAAATAAACACAAGACTTTCACCACTTATGGACGCCCTATTTTTGCAATTTTTGGCGAGACCGCAAGATGAGAAATTCCAAGTATTAAATCCAGTTCATTCAATATTTTTGTTATAGTAAATAGTAGTAAAAAAGCAAGACATGAGACGATGCAGTGTTGCCGTGTTGGATAGTAAACCTAAAATACGGGTATAAGTTTTTAATCCCTCCGTTTAAAATTCATTTAAATTTACAAAGGCCGATTACTCCGAAACAGCTGTTCCGATTTAAATGAAATTTTTTGCGTTATGTTAAGGAAGTTTCTGCAGTAGTCCCATATCATTTTGGTCAAAATTGGTTTAGTAAAATCCAAGACAGCGCACGAAAAATTAAATTTCGTCCAATTTTCTCCAAGACTGATATGGGGGAGTTTTCGGGCTCGCACATACCAAATTAATTTTTTTTAATTCAAAATGGCGGACTATACATTTCTTAATTTTATCCAAAACTGGTACTGGGCCATTTGTAAGGGTATAAAATACGAATATAAAATTATTTTTGAAAAATTTAATATGCTGGACTAAAAATTTAACATTTCTCGATTTTGCGCAAAATTGGTACTGGATGGTTTTTAAGTATGCAGATAAAGACTTTCAAATAATTTTCTTTTAATTCAATGTGAAAGACTAAAAATTTTATATTATTCTAATTTTGTCCAAAATCGATAATGAGATCAGACTAAAAATGTACATATCTCAAGTTCTTTCAAAATCGGTATTGGGGAATTTTGGAGACGTAAATTAATACTCAAGACGAATTAATTTTTTTTTCGCTACACTTTTAAAAGAGTATTTTTCTCTTATTGCCAGCGATTTAATAAAAAAATTCCCCTTTAAAATAAAAGTTAGGAATACCATATTATTTTTGTGTCGACATTGGAGATGATTTGCACCCCATAGACCTGCAGCATATAAAAATACACGTCAAGTAAGTATATATTATTTTATGAAATACAACATATGACATAAGCACTACCAAAAATAGACTTATTTTCAGAGAAAACCTTGAGTGTAGTTAATCCCTTTAACTATTCGTAATTAATGTCATGACTGGATTAGTTGATTATTTTCTTAGCAAAAAATTAAATACAATTTTAAAAAAATAATTCATAAAGGGTAGTGATTCATAGGAAAAATAATATTATGAAAAGAGTTAATATTCATCAACTTAATTTTTGAAAATACCCTGAACTAACGAATTTTTGACTAAATTAAGTAACTTTATACATTTATCGAATGGAAATAGCGTAAAAAAAACGTCACTCCTATAAAAGATTTAATCCACGATCTTACAAATGACAAAACGTTTTCGTAAATCTAAAAATATGCAAGTGATTTTACATGAAAAATTAGCATTTTAATTAAAAAAAAACAATTTCAGCAATAAACTTTAGGGTTGTTATCAGTCTAGAAATGCAATTCAAGACGAAAAAAATACTTGTCGCTTATTTTTTAATGTACCACAACATATCACAGAAAAAGCAGAATGACTTTTTAAACTTTTTTACAGAAAGCTGTAGACTAACCTTTTAAAATGGTGCATTTCCATTATAAGCCACTCATACTAAATGTACCTAATGGTTTGTGTTATTGCTCGTAACGAATTTCTTAGAAAAAAATATACTTTACGTTTTTTTAAAAAAAATATTAAGAAAAGTTTAGTTAACCCCGTAATAAATAATTGTGGAAAAAGCGGGGACTCGTCAACTTAATTTTTGAAATTCATGTACAACTAAGAGTTGATTAAATTAAGTAATGAGTGCCGATAAGTAGACGTGATAGGTGAGATTTGACGTATATTTCGAAAAAAAAACCAACAACACAGGAGTCAGAGAGTACTATCCTCTCGGACAACATGCGATGATCTTCACAGTGGAAATTTATGCTATTCTGCAGTGCGGCCATCTCTGTGAGAGAGATATAGACAGGAATAGGATAATAAATATATGCTCAGACAGTAGGGCTGCGGTAATGGCACTGAATCCAGTGTCGTAATTTCGCGACTGGTGTCTGAGTGCAAGGACGTACTGAATCGTATGACAAGGAACGGTTGCACAATTGGACTCGTGTGAGTCCCAGGCCACTCGGGCATACGCGGAAATGAGAAAGCCGACCATCTGGCAAAGTTGGGTTCCGCAACTGAACCATATGGATCCTAACCAATTCTACCTGCTCCAACTCCCGTTGGCAAAAGCGAATTAAAATCGTTGTTGGAAAGCAAATTTATTGAATCGTGGAGGGGAGCTCCTGGAATGAGGTGTGCTAAGGAACATATAACTGGACCTAGCGCACGGCGTACTAACGAGCTTTTCTCCTTAGGAAGAAAAGAGCTGCAAACTGTGGTGGGATTGTTGATAGGACATTGTCACCTGAGGTGTCGAAGACGACCTGACGTGCAGATGGTGATCAGAGGAGGTTACAACTGTTGACCATGTCCTCAAAGAGTGCTCAACACTCAGCTGACTGAGGCAGAGATATTTTGGAAATACAATTTTGTTACTGGAAGCAGTTAGGCAAGTTTATTTAATGAAGGTGCTTGGAATCACAAAGGTGATTAGCCTTGAATGACCTGCAGCTACGGTGGGATGTAAAGGGCCCAGAGGTATGGGCATTGATGATCTAGTATCACCACCCTTTGTTTCATTAATATTCATTCATCTTTTTTTTCATTGAGATATGCTAATTTATTTGCGTCTCACCGATCTACTCGAATGCAAGCCAAAAATGGAAAACAAGCTACCTGTTTGAGTATACTTTTCTAAATTCTGTTGTTTTAATGAAAATAAAAGTATTCTAGGGGTCATTGATTACAAATCCACCGTCAGATTTTCAAAATTCAAAATGGCAAATCCCATATAGCGGACAAATTTTCAAGAGTTTAAAAATGACCTTGTGATTTTACATAACCTCAAATTTGTCGAAAAAGAATGTCTTTTACGCTTTTAGGTTAGGATGTCTTAAAAATATGATATGCAAATCTGAAGTCAGATTCAGCGCACCAAAATCCTTCAGAAAAATATACTAGGGTTTCGGTTACAAACAATCAGTCAAATTTTGTTGGGCTGTGTTATTATTAGTACGGGATGCTTTCATCTTAAAAATGTTTTTTTGTGTCTCTTCAACATTTTGCAAAATGTGACTTAACTTTTTTATGCATTGGACCCCTCAAATGGAGGTTATCTTTTAGAAGACAATTTTAATCAAAATTCGTATATGGAAATTATGACTTGTCTAATAGATTCGTTGACACTCGGTATATATACCGGGTGTCAACGAATCTATTAGACAAGTCATAATTTCTAGAGTATTATGTGTATCAAAATGAGAATTGGTACAGGTAAATGGTAAGTGAAGGGGAGAGTTTTCGCATATTTTCCACTTTCCGACCACTTCCGGTTTCACCGGAAATGGCCCCGGTTTTGAATTTTTAAATAGAACACCCTGTATATTTTAACATTTTTGGATTTCTGAGACAATTCTAGATCAGAATGTGACATTTTAAAAACTTTTTACGTCTACTTCATTTTTTAGAACCACTTTTAAAATTGCATCTAGGTGGCCATGATCCGACGCAAACTAATCTAAGGGCCTTAGGTGATGTCAAAAAAATACAATCGCAAAGTTTTAGTTACTAGTATGAAAGACAGGAATAAGACAAGTTGACAAAATTACGTTTTCATTTCTAACTATTAATTTTCAAATGGCGACCCCTTTTTGATAACTACTTTTCGAAAAAAGCAATCTTTGACGAATCTAACGGTACTAATTTATTTGCGATTAGATTAGACATAAGAACAGAAATTAAATATTATTTAGCAAAATACTGGATAATTTATTTACTTATGACAAGTGCGCCATGGACAGCCATGAAGCATAATAATTTGCAACTGTTTTTATCAAGTCTTCTTTGGAAAATAAAGCACTCACTTAAGTAGATAATGACAGTGACATACGCTCTAAGAACAGACGTAAAAGTTTCTTAATTTTCGTTAAGTTTAGTTTAAATTTTCGTTAAAATAATGTATACTCAAAGTGAAAAAGTGGATATGTTATTAATATTTGGAGAGTGTCAAAGAAATTCAAGGAATGCTGCCGAATTGTATGCTCATAGATATCCGAATCGGCAACATCTAGCCCATCAGTATTTTCCGTATGTCGAGACTCGTTTTAGGAAATAGGAAATCAAGAGGCGGACAGAGGTTTATCATAAATGAAGAGACTGAGATTAACGTACTTGCTATGGTTGAGGTTGATAAAACAGTTTCGTTAAGAAAAATTAGTCAAGAACTGCAGATAAGTTATGAATCAGCAAGAAAAATACTGAAAAAGCATGGATATCGAGTATTTAAATATCAGTTACATCAACATTTGTATACTGAGGATGGCGATAGATGGGTAGTGTTTTGTGATTGGCTGCTTCAAAATCATAGAGTTAACCCAAATTTTATCGATTTTATTCTATTTTCTGACGAATCCCGATTTACAAATAATGGTATGTTCAATAAGCAAAATACTCGGTACTGGGCCCAACAAAATCAACATGAAATGAGAGAGGGCAATTTTCAAGAAAGATTTGGCGTCAATGTCTGGGCTGGTATCGTTGGAAACAGAATAATTGGGCCAATATTGTTTCAAGGTCAGTTAACAGGGGTTAGATACTTAGGTTTTCTTCAAAATGAAATCGAAAGTCATCTCAGTGATAAACCTTTAGCAGTTTTATGGCGAATTTACTTTCAACAAGATGGAGCACCACCTCACAATACTAGAGAAGTTCTTAATTATTTAATAGAGCATTTTAATAATCGAATTATTGCAACCAATGGTCCGGTACGGTGGCCAGCCCCCTCACCGGATCTTACTGTGCTGGATTTCTTTGTCTGGGGATATGTTAAAGAAAGGGTTTACTATGGAGCAGCCCCAGCTACTCTTGAAATATTAGAAGAAACTATTTTACGCCCCAAATGCTACAAAACATGTTGAGAGAAACAATTGAACGAGCTGAAATGTGTCATGAAAAAGAAGGAATGCACTTTGAACATTTACTACACTAAACTTTTTAACAAATTCAGCTACTGTACTTTCAAATATTTTAAGTGCGTCGTCTAAGTTATTAGTTTATTTTTTTAGTTTTTTGTTAATTTTGTTAAATTTTTAATCCAATTCCTGTCTTTCATACTAGTCACTAAAACTTTGCGATTGTATTTTTTTGACATCACCTAAGGCCGTTAAATTAGTTTGCGTCCGATCATGGCCACCTAGATGCAATTTTAAAAGTGGCTCTAAAAAAATGAAGTAGAGGTAAAAAGTTTTTAAAATGTCACATTCTGATCTAGAATTGTCTCAGAAATCCAAGAATGTTAAAATATACAGGGTGTTCTATTTAAGAATTCAAAACCGGGGCCATTTCCGGTGAAACCGGAAGTGACCGGAAAGTGGAAAATATGCGAAAACTCTCCTCTTCATATAACATTTACCTGTACCAACTCTCATTTTAATACACATAATACTCTAGAAATTATGACTTGTCTAATAGATTCGTTGACACCCGGTGTATATATATATATATATATATATATATATATATATATATATATATATATATATATATATATATATATAATAAAATAGAATAAAATATTGGCGAAGCGGACGTGAAAATTTGTCAATCTACATGATTCTCGTATTAAAAAGTGCGTTTTTCATTGATAAGCTTTTTTTCAGTTTGGAAGTTAAATTTTTTAGGTAACTGATGAAAACATCAAAACTTTCTTCGCATTTTGATACAGTAATTCTTAAGTTAGCGCCTTTTTATGTTTTCATGGTCACTAAAAGGAACCTTTATGGTAACCTTTATAGTTTTGCCATGTCTGTCTGTCTGAATATCACAGATTTATTACGTTAGTTTTGCATCTCTTGCAATGATATTTTGCAGAAACGAGCCATCATAATCTAAAATTAGACTTGAAATGAAATTGTAAAAAATATGGCAATGTGTATGTATTTTTTTTTATAATTTATCGAGTACGATGAGCATTTAAAAATGCAACTAAATATAGAATATAATATTTTTTATTTCGCTTCGTTCACGACGTAGAGGTTTCCAAAGGAGCTTTTTATATGCTCCCTTTTTATTTTTTTTTCAGTAAATCGTAAAATTTGGCGTAATAGTCCTTGCTAAATGTATTAAAAACCATTACGTTCAAGTTACGTCCACTAATTTATAAGAGATCAAAACAGATTATTTTGTCGTTCGGTTGATCAGATCGAGTGCAGTACCGATGACTAGGTTCAAAAATACAACTAAATATATAATATTAAATTTTTATTTAATCCTCTCATTTAGACACAACATACATCCATGAATTTGTTTTCTAATCTCGTCCTATTTTTGTGACAGTGATTTTTGGTGAATGCTCTAAGTATGACTTGTAATTGTTAGTAAAATGTTCAGATATAAAATGTTAGGATGCAAGATTTCGATGCACAAAGAGTAGGTTATTATTTCTTCTTGACAACTGATTTAAAGCATATTTGTTACATTTACTTCGTATATTAATAAGGATATAAATCAAGAGCAAAAATGCCAATTACCGTCACGTCACTATAACTAGTCTCAATCTAAAAATACTAAAACTATGCTTAACCTAATAGTCCCATTTTATTACTTAATTTTTTTCTTAACAACATTCTAAATTTCTTTAATTTTACCAGAGAAACATCAATGTTAATACCGTACTTGTTAAAGGAATTGTACATTTTTATCATAGGTGATTTTTTTTTTGATAATGGGTTTTGGTTACTGGTAAGTAGAAAGAGAATGCTGATTTACTACGTACCGAATCTACTCTAATAAGTAATTGCCAAAAGATCATTGTTATTAGTTTATATTTATACTAAAAAAATGATCTTAGCTTCAATACGCATAATCTGCAAATTAAAAAATTGAAAATATCATACATAAACTCGTAGCAAACCGTTTTCACGGGTATACCCTAAACCTTTGAAAATATAAATATTTAGGTAATTTTCTATGAACAACTTCTGAATTTTAAATTTTATTTTCATAAAACGGACTTCAAATTATAAATACATATTGAAACTCTATTGCAACAAAAATCTTACATAGAACAGTAATAGTAATACATTATTGAAATTAATACATATTTTCATGATATATCCAAGTACTTTCATAAAACTATCTAAAATTTTATCAGTATGTCAATTAAAATTATACTTTGGGTCTAGATATAATCCAAGGTCTCTGTAAAGATCTTTAAAATGGTATATTGTCAATATCATATTAATCTTTTAAAATCACTGACATATAAAAAAATACATCATAGTACACTTGTTTGTATTTGAATTTAACTTAGGACTCCAATACCAATTAATCACTGAATACAAATCATTATGGTCAGTTCAAGAGAATTAATTTTTAACATACTTGTATTTTCATAATCGTATTAATATTAATATTGTAATCTAAAAATTTAGCATCAAAATTAGTTTTAAAACGTATATTTTTTAAACCACTTACTTTTCAATTAGTCTCAAAAAATTAAAACTTTTTAACAAAATTTTTGTTGTTTACTTCAACAAATTCAGTGCATATTACTCGTTCGTAATAAAAGAAAATATATATAATCAAAGATAATTTTCTCAAAAATATTTTATTGTTGCTCTATAAATTAGTCAAATCCAACACTTTATGTTTAACACCTTTTTTTGATAACAAGATTAAAATAATAGACCTCCAATTTTGATGTATTTTAAAACACCCACTACTTTAGTGATGTGAATGATATTATCTGCGAAATATATAATAACCAGCAAACAGAAAACTGTCGTCAATAAATTAAAGTATAATAAAAGTCAAGCTAAGGATCTAATATAGTAAAAATTTAGAAAATGAAGTCTCCTACTTCGCCAAATTTCAGTACGATGCTCAGAAATATTAAAAAAAAGGTAGGTTAAATATACCATCTCCTTATTTTTTTAAATTTTTTTGATCAAAAGTTTTACTAGTTGGCTTTCTGAATACTAAAAAATATATTACTTAAATGTAGTTTTAAATAAAGTCGGATCGTTCAATAGAATGAAAGAGTGAACCTACTTTAATATCAACTAGAATGTTGTTGAATAAAATTTGTTAATACGTTCAACATAGAAGAACAACTGGATTTACACAAGATGTAATCTAAGGCTGTTTTCTCACAAGAGTCCTTTTTAAATAGAAATTCTTTTAGGGATATTTGGTCAGAATGTTCTTCAATTACATTTAATAAATATGTTAAAATTTCCACATTGGTGTCGGATTTACATAATATGTGTAAGCAAGTTTGCCCATTTAAATCCGTAAAAAATAAAAATTTCTCGAATATTTCATTACTACAGTTAATTTTAATAAAATCGAACACAGTTTCTAACATTGAAAGACTATCAAAATTACTCAAGATATAATGCAATATAGTTCGTCCCTCATAGTCTATTTTTAAAAGCATTTCGTTAAGTTTAGTATTGTCAATTTTATTCAGTAAATAGGTCAGAATTTCAACATATTCCATTTTATATTCTTCATTTTTACTACAAGCAATGTGCAATACAGTTTGTTCTTTATTAGTTACTGTATATAAAGGTGAAGTAAGAATATATAAGTCGAAATTCATTTTGATAAAATCTACCAAGTGTTTTAGCATAACAGGATTGTCAAAAAGCAATATACAATAATGCAATGGATTCAAACCCTCGTTGTCAGGTTTTACTAAAATATCTTTTATTATTTCAGGCTTAGCTATGCTTAATAAATAATTTAAATTGTCTTCAAGTTCCTGCTCACAAGCAAAATGTAACGTATTGCGTCCTTCGTTATCAACTTTCAATAAAAGTTTGTTAAAAATTTCCAAATCACAATTCAGACTCACAAATTCTAAAATTATTTGTAACATAGAAGGCGTTTCGAATTGGTCAAGAATGAAATGCAGTGCAGTAGCTCCAGACCTATTTGTTTTTAATATAAGTTCATTAAGTACTTCTTTATTAGACTTAACTAAATTTAAAAAAGAAGTTAAAATTTCTTCGTAACCCTTTTTGTTCTCGATATTAATGCAAGCATTATGTAACGCAGTACATTCAAAATTATTTTCTTTTAATAAAAGGATATTAAGTGTTTCTGAACTACAATTTATGGTTATAAATTTCACTAGTGTTTCCAGCATGACAGGACTGTCATAATTACGAATTGTATAGTGCAAAGCAGTTTCCCCGTTGAAATCTTGTTTCAACAAAAGTTCACTAAGTATGTCAGATTCGTCTTTTATTGCATTTAAAAAGTTAGATAAATATTCCTCACATTTTTCAATGCAAATAATATGCAATATCGTCCGTTCATCGTTATCTGTTTTTAGCAAAACCGTGTTAAGTGTTTCGTTAGTACAGTATATTTTAATAAAATCTAGGAATACTTTAAACATGGAAAAACTGTCAAAATTTAGAACAGTGTAATATAATGCTACATTTCCATGACAATCATTCTTTAATATGAATTCATTTAGTGTGATTTCACTATCTTTCGATAACTTTAATAAATATATCAGAGTGTCTTCATACTCGCTTTCGTCCGTTATATTGGAACTCTTCATACAGGCAAAATGTAATACAGTCATTTTCTTATTGTTTTCTTGAAGTAATAGCTGATAAAATATGTTGGGATTACAGTTTTCTTTAACAAATTCTATTATTGTTTTCGCTACCGAACTTCGATGTACGATAGCTGAGTGTAAAACTGTTTGTTCCCGGTTATGTGCTGTTGAAAATAAAAGTTCGTCAAGTGTTTTCGGCGAAACACTGCGTTTTATTACATTTAATATACTCTTTAATATTTTATCATCAAATATTTTGGGGGGAGCACTGGATTTTACTGTATCCAAACTTTTTAAAATTTGTTTGTTATAAGGGAATATATCAATAAAAGCACGAACAAGTATATCTTTTACGTAGTTACGTTTGTCATTTTTAAGTACATCTTGCTCGAAAAGTTTTGAAGGCAAATTTTTAAAGTAACATACGAAAAGATCAAAAGTTTCTTCCCAAACCATTTGATACAGTAGTTCTAGATTAAAAACATTTTTACTTAAGATATTAATCATCCCTTCGTTTTTATTGCCTAGTTTTTCCAAGAAATTTTCGCTAGTGTTTAAAAATGATCGTATTAGTTCATACTTTTTGTTAACCAAAATGTCTGAAAACACCAAGTCTTGAATATATTCATGTTGTAAATTATTAGCAAAATATCCAGATACGAAATATTCAGCAAAACTTCGATGCACAAAATCAAGTCGGTCTCCGTAAATGACAAGTATTCCGGTTTTCGCTAATGTTACTTTATTATTTATCTGTTTGAATTGTTGTTCATGTTCGGGAAATAATATTTGAAAGGCAAGTTCTTGATAAGTGATTTTTAAATTTTCCGAATGCTCTTCGAATATTTCGCGACCTAGCAACGAATTTCCAGCTGCATTTTTGTCTTCACAACAAACAGTAAATTTGTTATTTATAAACTCTTGATAGAGAAAAGGTAATTCCTTGCTTCCTAAATTGTTAAATTTATTTAGAAACACTATTTCTGCTAACATGTTAAGGTGCAGAATATTGTCAGTAAAATCGGACAACTTACGATTGCCAAAGTATTCAAAATAATTTATATTTTTTCGTGCTACGTCTGAAAAATCCAACTTGTTCATTATATTATTAAGAGAACAATTTCTACTATCAAAAACGATTTTTACACAATCGAAATCATTTTGAAGATTTTGTCTAATTTCTGTAAAATAGGAAATAACATTTTCTGTGTATTTTTCAGACTTTCGGTCATCAAAATTATATAAACTGTATAACCAGAATTTATTCAAAAACGTAATTTTGTCAACATTGTGTAATGGATTAAGGAATAATGCAGATGCACCCAAAGCCTGTTCTAGGCTAAGCCTTTCATGATTACGTGTTGTAATCCACATTTGTACAACATTTGAAAGTTTAATTGCTTTAAGTAATTTGAGGGTCTCTTCCTTAAATTTAGGACAAATTTCATCAAATCCATCAAATATTAAAATTATTCTCGGTAGTTTACAGTAACTTTTTTTATCACAGCATAGAGATCTTATAAAAAGCTCCTTAACGAAATATTGATTTTTACTTTTATTCGCTTGACTAAATAAAATATTGGCTAGAAATATTATTGCTTCATTAGTATCATTTTCCCTAAACGTAATATCTTCCAAAGACTTTATATCGTTTTGGTCACCTTTATTTCTGAGTTTCTTTTTGTTATACGAGTAAGAAGATAAGTTAATTCGCAATACCCATATATCAGATGCTATCTTCTTAAGTTGGCGAGCAACTACAGTCATAAAGATAGATTTTCCGCATCCCGGATCGCCAACAACAATTGATATTTTTTCTTCCAATATTTTTCGATTACTTAAATCATTTTCTTTGAAACAAATATTATGTTTGCGTAGAATATCGTTATTATTTCTAATATTTTTGAGAAAGAACCTCCCATCTACAAGTTCTAACCAACACACATTGTTTATATCATTTTTGCATAACTCGAGAAATATATTTTTAGGTGTCATTTTGTCTGTAACAACAATCCCATTATTAAAAGCTATATTTGGTTCCCATGAAAATATCCACTCATTTTTAATATTCAATTTTGTTAGGTGATCTTCATTAGTATTAGTGATAAAAAAGAGACAATTTTTTAAAAGTTCTTCGTTCTGAAATATATGTGGCTCTATTTCTTTTCGTGCTAATGTTCTTGGTATATAATAATCCTCTATAAGATAGTCAGATATTAGCGCCTCATTATTTCCAATTTCCATTCTATCTAGAAGACTTTCCAAAATTGATGCGTCTACAATCTCCGTCGCTAAGTGTATGTCGATAAGTTGATTTAAATTTACTTTATTATTTTGAAATGTAACTTCCTTCTTCAACAACTGTACTTGTGAATCTATAGTTAGATCCTTAAATGAAATATCTTTATCGTAAAAATATATCGTATTTAAACTTCGACATTTGTTGAAATCTAGAACATCATCTTCTTGACCGATTATTATAACACATTTCTCTTTAGTGCGTTTGATATTATTAATCAATAAATTTCTGTCGACTTTCAATCCTTTCTTGTATTCAATCACTAGCCACTGATAACTAGATTCAGAAACAAAAGCGTTTATAATTTTTGAGTTGTGTTGTATCGTATCGACATCTACAAATATAATTTCGTCTTGATTAAATTTCAGTTTGTTAAATAACTGTCCTAGTTTAATTATAGTTAATTTGGTAGATAACGTAACAATAATGGATATATCTTTACCTTTTTTCAATAAATCATGTGTGGACAGAGTGCTGTAAAACGCCATATTGTATTTTTTTAGTTCATCAATATAAAATATGGAATATCCTGCTACCAACAAAAACTGTATATTATTATTCAATCCATCCAAAAACCTTTTTTTGTCTTTAATCAGTAAATATTTACTTTGGTTATTTTGGTAACTTTCAAACCAGTTTAGAACTCGATTTTGCAAATACCCATACGCTAAATCAGCATTTTCTATTCTAAGATATTGTTTTAGATAAAATCGTATATTTTTATTTAATTCAATATCTTCGTAGTTAACTAAATACCTAAATACTTCAATGAACTGGGATAACTTGTCTTCATCCTGTTTATTTACATCTAATTTCTGTTTCAGTTCAGAGAATTTCCTTTTTTTTAACTTGTATTTAATTGGCTTTGCATTCTGACTACTTTCTTGTTCATTGGGTACCCAATTTCTTAATATTGGGTCATCATCAGTTTCTTTCGTGGTCTTTACATATGAAAGGGCATCTTCGGCAAATCCAATATTTGTACAAACTAAAAACTCATCTAAATAAGCATCATTAAAGAAATTATTTTCTTTGATCTTACAAAAAGAATCGTAATAAGTTTTTAAAAAATATGGCTTATCGCTTTTTGTATTGATTTTTGAACTTAAATTTTTATGAAAAAGATCTATTTTTTTAATTTTATATTTAGTATTATTTTTATGTTTAGCTTGAAGAAATTTGCATCTCCAAGCCCCATTTTCTTTATATTTTAAGACAATATCATCAAATTGTTCAGCTTTGTTCATTTCGGTGGCGAGAAAAAATTCTTGATCATCTGGGACCCTTTCTAGGAAGAGCATAAGTAGTCTTAACTGATAGGTGAGACCGTGTAGGGTTTTCTTTGGTGCAGATGAAGTAGCGTAGTTTTCAGTCTTCACTTTACTTATAATAGTATCAGCTAACTCTGGTTGTAGTTTTCTTCGCTTTTTAAGTGAATAGTCCTCCTCTTCCTCCATAATACGCTTTTGCGCTGCTGGAAAATCATTTTCAACTGCATTACGGTTGGAGTCTTCCTCACTGTTTGCAATAGATTCATTCATCACCTACAGAAATTAAAGAAGTGCTATAAGTTTGACAAAAGCTTTTAATTTTCTACTCCTCAAAATAATTACTCCTTATACTCAAAAAAAATCAAATATTATTAGGAAAAGTATAATCTGCAACAAACTAGCATACTTTATTCAATTATATATATAAAAAAAAAGGTACCGTCAAGGGGGGTGAATTCGGACACATTTTACAAAATTTTTGAGCACAGAAAAAAAAAAGAAAATAATTGCCGAAATTTTCGGCTTAGACATCCCTAACATCTAGTGACATATTTTATTTGGTTAAAGTCAGTCCGAAGTCATCCCATGAAGTGGGACAACGGTATATAAAACTACGAAAACCGATTTCTATCTCGTGCAGGTATGACATGGAACACAAATCTTCTTTTCTAAATCTACAAAGAAAGGAAAATTATTTGGTACAATAATGCTTTCATCGGACATGTTGTGAAATAGAAAGAAAACATCATCTCCTCATTTCTTTTTTAGAAGAAACGCGACAAAATAATTTTCACCTTCCACGTTTAAAATTTTGGCAACCTAGAATTAGCTTTTTGAAAAAGTTTCTTTGGGAAGTTTAGCTAGTGAAAAATCGTTAACTCTAATATTTTTATTAACCTCGTTAGTGTTTTCTTCCTCTGAATCAGATGTGCCCAAATCCGATAGTAAATATTTTTATCGAAAAAATCAAGATCTTACTTTAGGGCTGCATAATGAGCTCATGGCAATGAGTCTGAATCGGAATTATCGGATGGAATATTCTAATATTTTTAGATTTCAGAATCAATTTGTCTTACAGGCATTTGATTTTAAATATTAATATCGACCCATAATAAATACATATCCAAAAAACTCATAGGAAATATATGGTCATTTTCGTGACCATATTAATTTACTGTCAAAAGATTTTATTGCTATATAAAAATATGACAAACAGTAGCTTATATAATGCAAACAATAGAAAAAAACTGACGTTTTTTTTTATTACGTCGATGGGTCTTCTCTAGTCGTCCGTAGCTAGCCCACCGGGGGACAGGTGGGAAGATGAATACTGTAAACGCGCACAAGAGGGACTTTACGGGTGTGACAGATTTTTGCTCTGAGCTTAATGATACTGTCATTTGGCCAGATTTGCCGGCTGGCCATATTCGACCGTGATACCACAAGTTACATGTTGAATATTTAATTCCCATGTGGATCTTATTTGTCCAATTGAAAATTATACTTGCTTTACCTCTTATAAACTTTTGAAAATCTGTAAAAAGTCCTAAATCTTTTGGTTTGCCGGAGAAGAATATTGGGAGTATGGTATAATTATCATTTGTAGTGTAAGAATAAATTGGTATATGAATAAAATAGTAAATGTTTGATTAAACCTATAAAAATTTGATAAAATTTTTAGCTCAGCTTTGTTCATTTGATCCCCGTAAAATCGATTGTTATTCAAAACCATTTGCAGAAATTACTGCTGGTGGTCTAGACACCATTTTAATGAAAATAACACGTTCTGCATATTTATTTGCAATTAAAATACTGTAAATAATTTCCGTTGACTACACTTAATATTTTTTATCTTAAGTGATAGAGGAGTCTATTGTGAATCACTAAAGTTGTCACTAAAATCATATCACCCAAAAAATGGTTATATCAGATATAAATTGATCGTTCATTATTTTATCTACGGACTCGCGACCGATTGTCTTATCTATAGTCTTTATTGCCCAAAAGAAGAAACCGAGAGACAAACGCATGCCTATCAGTTTCGCTTAATGATTTTCACAGAAAAAAAAACATTTTTATGAATTGATCAAAGACAGTCTTGTGGAATTAATTATAATAAACATATTAATTTTGAAAAACAAAACCGCTATCATAATAAAATTAGTTTTGAGTTCAGGAAACGCATAATTTAGACCATAGAATTTCAACAGGAATGGTAAAGCCCTCCCTAAAAGAAGCTTTCGAGTCTTTCGAGGGGGCGGCAGGGATTTCAAGGGAAATTGGGAGCAGGACATTATTTTACTTGCAGTATTTGAAATACGGATTTACGTATTCGCCTACCAATGAATCATTTCCAATATATTTACTCATAATTTTGGATTGGAAGTATATTTGGATGAAGTGTATGCTGATAAAAAGGACTTAGATTATTTCTACATTCAAGGACTGAAAAAGAAATACTGGAGATAATCAACCACTACAAACCTTTTTTGCGTCTTACTCTAGATAAGAGCATGAAAAACCAAGAGCTTCATAAAATGTATCATTTTTAATTTCAAAACCAGGAATATCACACACAATTGGTGAATAATTAATCTTGCCGGTAGTAAGAGACGTATTAAAAACTATTCTTCATCATAAGAATATCTCAGATACCATCAGAAATCCCCTTGGGCAATAAATGAATGAAAAAAAGAATTGACAATGTGGATAAAAACCTAAAAAGTCATTATAAATTTATTTGAAGACATGCATAATTTACATTCGGCTCGATGTGTTAACTCTACCAACTAACGAAACAAATAAACTGACTTATTTTGATAATTGCTTAGTTATTTGTATTTACATGATTTTAGGATGGAAATATAAACTCTCTCAGTTTCTATGGTTAAGATACATATACAGATGATTATTTAATTCCTTCATTTAGTAGAACTTACATTATTTGAAACAACATTTAATAAAAATTAATCTTAATTAATGTTTGTTTCCTTATAGTATTCGTAATTCTTGTGCACGTGCAAGGCAACAACGCTGTTTAAGATCATTAAATCAGTCTGTAAGTTTATCATCTACTTTGATCTTCACTGTGGAATTGTTGTATAAGGACTTTGTAGCTTTAATAAGTTCCATATTGATGTTACTTTCTCCAAGAGATATTGTTATAAGCTTTTCTTGGAATAATTCTCGTTCTTCTATAACGAAGTTCTTAAAATATTTTTTCCATGTCTGGGGTTTAGTTGGACTTACGAGATCTCTATAATGATCCTCTCATTGGTATTGCATTATTCGCCAGCTTCTGGCACTTTTCTGGCAACCTAAATAACTTTTTATTCCAGGACACTTTCTTCTCAATGAGTCATTTTTCTTGGCTCATGAATTTTCTTATCATTGCTTTGTATTATACTTCGCATTTGTTTTGGTGTTTATGTACTTGTTGAATTTCTGTCTGTTTTTTTATCTTCCTTTTTGTTTTTCCTTTTTTAATACCTAAAGCTTCCTTGATCGCATTCTTTAGGCATTGCTTTATTTGATTTTCGATAATTTGGTGATCATTCGCCTGCAGAACATCTGCTAGTTTTTGATTAAACCTATTTTGATAGCGACCTTTTGGGGAAAAAATTTACAAGTTATATTTGTCCCGACCAATTAGTAACCAGTTGTCCTTGGTGTCATTTATTGTAGTTTTTGCTGATCTATAATATTTTAAAGAACTTTTGATCCTAGAGCGTGATGGTTACTGCCACATGTTATCCCTCTTTAAACCCATATCCCGTATGATTATGTTTTTTTTTGTTTAATTATTTAGTAGTTGACAATTGATTTTATTTCTACCTTTTGTTTTCTTATCCAAGTATATTTATGAATGTCTCTATGATGAAAGTAACTATTTATTGTTCGCAGTTCATTCTGTTTACAAAAATTAAAATTAATCTGTACTCATTATCGTTCACCATTTACTCTTCATATTGCCAAAGAGCATGTTGCTCTAATTGATCCTATTTTTGTGATTTTTTAATTAAGCTGTTCACAGAATTGTGTTGTTCGTTAAGCAAGGTATAGTTATTCACCACATAAACTGTTATTGTCATCTTATATCAATGTTGGTTGATTTTACCATTACAAGATGTTCGTTGACAACTTGCCATGTAGTTTGAAATTTTCTTAGGTTCTTTTTTATCAGCATCGAGATATTCTTGCTTACATTTACCTTCTTAAGCATCCCGGTGTAGTAATGATCGTACTTCTTCAGGTTCTTCACTCCCTTTCCTGTTTTCTTTGAATTAATAAGCACCATCACGTTTTATTTTAAGTCTGTAACTTCTTTTATATCTTTGCCCATTTTATAAGATAGATCCTGCACATTTCAAGTTTCATAATTTATCGTTGCTTTCATAGATGTATACTGAGGTTTTCAATATTTCATGTTGCTTCTAAGATTTGAAGAGTTCGGTCCTTCTTCCATTCCTCTTGACAGGAGCACCATGCAACTTGTTGCTTGAGGTTTTGCCCTCTTGATTATGGGACCTTTTCCTTCTTTGTTTCTCTTCCTCTGTAACTCTAGACATAGAGCCGTTACATTGTAGTCTCATCTCACTATATCTCAATAACTGATATAAAATTGAGGCCCTCTGATCCTCTAATATGGTCCTTGGTATTGTATTAACCAGCACTTACGTTGTGAAGATAATTGTCTACAGATGCTCCAGAATGTCTGCCTTAGATGTTGGCTAGAGTGTGAAAAAGCTCAATCTGTAACAGCTTCATTTCAGTATTCACATGACTTAAATTAGAGAAAAGATTCTTCATATATCTGGCGATCCTGATTAACAGCAATGTATTGTTAGAAACGCATTCTTATTTATACTTTTCATTAATCAATGGTAATGATTTTCACTACAGCTTCAAATTTATTGTAGCAAAACACAGAATTGCTCAATATTATTCTGAAGTTTTCATCAAAGCCGTAGTTTTGAGATAAAAGATGTATTGCTCTGGTTTTTCTCTATTACGGTACAATCATTAAAATTTATATACCTTGATTTTTAAATAGGTACCGAAACACCTTCAATAATAGTTATTTCTTAACTTTGTCATTGCCAGTTTGACATCTGACGAAGTAGCAGTGCTTACAAAACATGACATGTCTATTTAAAAAGCTAATTTAATTAAAAAACAAGAAATGAAGATCTGAAACAGTTTGCTTTCTTTTCATACTGTATACATATTATGGATCTTCATCAAGTGACAATCTCCTAAATAAATAATTTAATGTCAATGTTTTTTAGATTTATAAATTTGCTACAACGCATTGTTTCTACAATACTTTAGTGACTATATTTACTTTTAGTTACATGTACGCTGCATTTAATTTACAAAAGCAGAAGGCCAAATGAATAGCCCACGTCAGATCTCATCGATCATTATCATAACCGTTAAATTTTTAATGAAATGCTATAACTATTACAAGGATGTATCCTATTGTCAAGGACAGGAAAAAAAATGTGAAATAGCCAACCCAATCAAACTTGTTTGCGTCTAGACAAGAAGATGACTAATAAATAAAATATTAATAAGTTATGAACCGAAGAATTTAAGAAAAAGAAAGATATTTATGTATTTCAGTGTATATTTTTATCATTAGTCAAGCGCTTTCGGTCGCACGAGAGAATATGGCCTGTAAATACATTTTCTGTACTCCTACCCCTGAAGTGATATAATATTTTACATAGTTTGAGGGAAACTATGTTTTATTAGACTAATATGGTATCCAAATACAGAGGCTTGGGGTTCGTTAATACGTTCTTCAATTTGGACTGCTAATGGTCTGATTTTTCCTATGTATGTTGACGGACAATCTGGGCAAGAAAATTGATATACCACACTTTTTCGGGTAGGATATATTAGTTGTTTATTATTGACAAAACGGAAACCAAGTTAATTTACGCTCTTAAATGAAATCTTCACATTTTGAATAGAATGTATTAAAGTCCACACTATTTTGTTAGAGAAGTGACCCACCAAGGATAGGGAGGAAAATTTATCCAGCTGATTTTCATTGTAAGGTGTCGCCTCGTAAGCTCCTGTGGATTCTTTTTTTGTATAATATCATATCCATTGTTCACGGCAATCTGTTTAAGAATACCGACTTCGCTGCCGGCCATTTATGTTATAAAGAATAACTCGAATAAAAAGAAACTATGTAGTCTTTTTGAGTAGGTTTTCGGAAAATTTTAAAGGTGAGAAATTTATTGTTTTTTTTTTTGATAGTTAATCTGAAAAATTAAGTTGATTATCGATTTCTATTTCTAAGGTAAATTATAAAGTAGGATGTAGATAATTAAGACTATAAGAACATTAATAGCCTGTTGCACATTGCATAGAATAACTGCAAAATAATTATCCACATAATCATCCCGTCCTCAGAAATAAATCTTAGAATGTAAGTAAAATTTCCCAGGAAGATACATATCTGCTGAGAGAGGGGCTAAAAGATTTCCCATTGCCAACCGCGAGGGTTGTTCGTAGAATTTATTATTGAAAATAAAAACTCCTGATATAAGCAAAATGAGCAAAATTTAAGGAAGGTCATTATACAGATTTTGTTACCGCTGGAGATGCTATTTACTGACAACAAGCTCGATATAATCGACATCGTCTTGATTTTCGGAATCGATGTAAATAGTTTGAACGCATCGAAAAAAACAGGCAACGAATCATCAGGCATAGCTACAGAATTACATTTATTGACCAAATCTGTGGAGTTCTTGAGACAAAACTTGGGTATGTAGACTAATCTGATCAAAACTGTATTTAGAGAAAAGAAAGTTTAGAAACGGTAGTATTACTAAAACTTACAACAGGAAGCATTGGTACTCTTGGTTCATGAATTTTTGGTAATTCATATAAATTGCGTAAACACGCGTTAAAAATTAAAAGATGTTTGTCTCCCTTGTATTTTTTATAGAATTTGAGTATAAATTGAAACAGGTTTTTGTTACAAAGCTAGAACAGATACTTACATTCCTTTATAATGACCAAACAATTACTTCAATCCGCCTTCGAAATGGATCGAATTTTAATCTCATTGTTTTCAAAAGTATTAATAAGAGTTTCGTATTCATTACATTTACCCGCTTTACCGTCTCTTAGTGTTTTCATTAAGATTTGATAAACTTGTAGTTTAAGGTATATCCTAGAATCATTGTTACCTGTTAGACAATCAATCAGCGCATCAATCTCGATAGAATAATATTTCAATCATTTCCGGCTTGGTGGGTTCTCCAAAGAGAAGCTCAAACCAAAGTCCGATAGGTCCAGCTCCTCCCCGGAGAATCAGTCAAACAAATTAGCACATTACAAAACCATATTGTCTGGTTTCTAGGGTTTGAGCCTTGAGGATCGTCTAACTAAAACTGAAGACGCTTGACTGATGATAAAAATATACATTGGAATACACAAATATTCCTTTTTTTTTAAGAAGATGATAGGCTATGAGCTTTATTTATTTGACTGTTAATAGTAAAAGCGAGAAAATCACACACAATTGGTGAAAAATTAATCTAGCTGATAGTAAAAGACGTATTAAAAATTGTTCTTCGTTATAATATTGTAAATATATCATCAAGCAAATTCCTGTGAGCAACAATTCAGTGCAAAGAAGAATTTATGCAATGACTAAAGACGTTGAAATGTCATTATGGGATTACTTGAAGATATGAAAATTTTCCATTCAACTCGATAAGTTAACTCTTTTTACTAACAAAGTAATACTTTTATTATACCAGTTTTTGAAAAATTAATAAAAAAATTTGAAACTGATACAAAGGGAAAATCGATACTTAGAAATTGCTGTTCATAATATTTTGCCAACAGCCACTGAAGGTGCTCCAGCAATGTCGAGGTATCTGAGGGCTTTTGAAACAAGCAATATCAAATGTACTTGCTGTATATTATTATATTCATCATCAGCACTTGGTGGTGAAAAATCTGAATGAAGCCCATATACGTCACTTCAGTACGTCACTAGATGAGTTAATAAGATTAGAAACAGTTCTTTGAATTATTACGGAATTTTTTAATTTAATCCTATTTTATGCCCGCATAAAGCATAAAGTCAACTAAGTCCCTGATGATTATCGATCGCAAGTAGGCCTAGTTTATTTGAACCATTTTTCACATTAGTTAGTGTTTTGTTTTCAAAAAGATGTTTTGGTGAAAAGAAGAAATATAATTATAAAGGAGTTGCGTATTATGCTTGTTAGCTTAGTCACCTTTTCAATTCGGTTAGTTTGTTCTGCTAAACTAAAAAACTCTATGAAACTTTTTATTTAGAAATTTTTTCCATATGGTAGGGTAGCGGAATCATAAATACTAGATCTTTGCCTACCAACTGTGAAAGACCAAGGTACCTTAAGATTTTCTGAAAAATTTAGGAAATAATTTTGTCTAAGAAACATATTACTTTTTTTTGCGTAAGTATGTTTCAATGTATCTACAAAGCAAAAATTTAGTTGACAAATTGTGATAATATTCGTTTTACAGAAAAGTTTCTTAACTCATAATTGGCCATTTTGACATGAATCGATGAAGCTAAGACCGGTCGTTGGTTAAAACTACCGATTTCCTTTATTTAAACTACCCGTTGGCAAAACGTTTTGGTAATCTAATATTTTGATAAGAATGTTATTGTCTAGTTTGTTGTTTTTTAGCACTACCACCAGAAAAAATGTACCTAAAGTACTTGCCATTGTGCCATCTAAGATTCCTGAGCTAATGAGATTCTTATCTGAAAGAACTTGGCAAACAAACATTCCACGCAGCACATTGAAGCCAAAACATACAAACAAGGATACTTGAGTTCCAACCTACTACAATAGGAGGAATAAAGGTAAGTATTAACTTCCAATCTGCTGATTGGAAGCCTATCTGTAAATTTTCTGACTTGCTAGCCTGTTTCAAATTCAAGGAGCTCGACTATCTTATCTTATCATGTCTTCGAGGGAAATAAATCTCTTCTTATCTTATCGAGACGAGAAGACGAATTTTCTTAAAATATCTTAGCACACAGTTCCTAAAAGTAACAAGTTTTATCTCACTATATCTTTTATTAGTAAGTATCTATTATAAACATGCAATGGGCCTTGGTCTTTAGCCAATATTTGACCAACTTTCTTCTCTTGTTGTATTATGCGCTACTGTAATTTTCTTCTCTTGTTTATTACTACTGTTAGCTTCATCATATTATCTTGTGAATATGGTAAACGATCATCATGAAAATTATAGGTCAGCTGATTTATCTTTTTTACATACTACAGGGTCGGTAAAAAAAGAATAATTTTTTAATTAAGAAATTTAAAATTTTAATTTTTGACCGTACGTATTGTGTGATAGTTTAAAGTAAAGTCCTAACCTTTAGTGTTTAATTTAAAATTTTTTCAAATATAATCATTTTTTAATTTTTTTCTGTGTATAAATATTTTTACAACTTATTGTCTTTTGTTTTTCACACACACTGTTTCTTCCTAACCCTAAATTTTCTAATAAAGTTTCAATTAATTGAGCTCGTTATTTTAAATTATCTAAATCACAAAGTAAAGAAGGGTTACAAATTGGCGTCCATTGTGCGACGCATATTTTTACCCTTTTACCTTGCAATTTTTATATAATTTAGATTAAGCTTGTAGTTATTAATTCTGAATTTAATATCTTGGAATAAAGTTGAAATTAATAACCACAAGCTGGTTATTTTAAATTATATAAAAATTATAAACTAAGAAGGGTATTATTTAGCAACTATATAATGCAAATGATGAAGATTTCAATTCTTTGCTGCTCCACACACAAAATTTCGTTAGCTCACAAAAGGTATTTGTCTGAATCTTTTTTATGCTGTGTTTGACGTAGTACTAGATTTTTTTGAAAATAGAGATGAAGCACGGCGCATCAACTTAATTACATCCAAAAATGGCATCGCTTATTTGAAATACCTGTATTAAATATTGAATAAAGTAAATTTACAATTGCAAGCTCATAAGTTGAATCTAATTAAAACCAAAAACATTATCACTCGTTTTGTGAGATAGGGATGGATACAGCCACTTTCCAACATTATTAGCACGATCTCTAGAAGGGGAAGATTTACTTACTGCTAATATTTGGACGTTTTTATATTAATTTTATAAGGGGAGTTAAAGATATTCTAAACGTGAACATACCGAATTGGGTTTTAGATTCTTTCTCAAATACAGATACAGCAAAATCATCAAATTCAGAAGATCAGGTATAACTCACAAGCAACAAGAAACTTACAGTTCTGGTTTCAAAAATCAATACCAAGATACTACCCTGGATTATGGGTGTAAGTTTAAGAGTTTTGACTTGCATTCGCTTCATCATATTTAGCTGAGCGTGGGGTCTGTGCGGTCGCAAGGAAAGGATCAGACTACAGATACCTAAGTGTGGCTCTTTGCGACTGTTGTTGTCTAAAAGGTGAACTCAATAATAATAAATTATTAGGACTCCAGCCTCAACCATCTCATTGTTTTTATTACTACTGATTTTTTTATTAATTCTCTAATTCATAAAAACATGATTTTATTAATTTAATGGCATTTTAATTTTTAATATGATATTTAATTTCGGTTTTTCGTTTAATAACCTAGTAAAACTGTCGAGAGCTTAAATTATTTTCACAAAAATACAGAAGTCAAGATATTGCTAATTTAGCTGAGAAATTTCTCTTCTATTTATTATATGTGTAACAATGCTGCTAGAAATCTAGAATTTTGGCTCATTTTAAATTAAATACTTTTTATTTGAGGTAAAACATTAGATTTTCTCAAGCAAGTATTTAATTTTGTGTACGAGTTCATATGGCCAGAATAAGTTATTTATGCGGATACAAGTGAAGCCACTTCAAAAAAACAAATTAGCGATAATTAAAAAAAAAAAAAACAAATAAGTTTAATTATTTATCCTATTTTTTTTTGATAATTTCGCATAAAACTCTATATAAATTCAGCTTATGTATTTAAAATAGTTAACGTTTTCAAGATATATTACGTAGAGGCAACTTACGTAAAACTTTTTTTTTTTTTTTAATTCAAACTCTTATTTTTTCATATTTTTTTTTATTATTTTCTTTTTAATAATATTGTTCGCTGTTATCTTTTTTTTTTATTTATCGACATTTAGTACTTTTACATGTTTCTGAACAACCACATAAAAGAGCTACACATGAAAAATTAACAATTACATATTTTTCATTTCGCCTTTTGAACCCAAAATACTTTTCAGATTCCAAAAAGTTTATTTTTATTTTAGAAACTTTAGATTATGAAGCCAGCGAAAAAAGTTAAATAAGTGTGTTGTAAAATTAAAATATAAAATATTGTAACGAATGACTAGAAAAATTTATTGATACTCCCTCGTATACAAATATTCCGATACGCCAAAAGAAATATTATATCGATGAGTCATATTTCTAGGTCGTTTTCGGATTTTAGGCTAGCGATTTCTTGTTGATTCTGGTAGCTTCTATTTCTTATAATAATAGGGATAGAATATTAGTTTCAGGGTTAGTCGTATAGTTATATAGTTAAGAGTTGTATAGTTGTATTCGAATTGTGAAGATATTAAGAAGTGGTAATAAGATTGTGTTTTAGCTGTGTTAATAACTAGTTTATATGTATTAAGTTTATTTTTATTTTAGAAACTTTAGATTATGAAGCCAGCGAAAAAAGTTAAATAAGTGTGTTGTAAAATTAAAATATAAAATATTGTAACGAATGACTAGAAAAATTTATTGATACTCCCTCGTATACAAATATTCCGATACGCCAAAAGAAATATTATATCGATGAGTCATATTTCTAGGTCGTTTTCGGATTTTAGGCTAGCGATTTCTTGTTGATTCTGGTAGCTTCTATTTCTTATAATAATAAGGATAGAATATTAGTTTCAGGGTTAATCGTATAGTTATATAGTTAAGAGTTGTATAGTTGTATTCGAATTGTGAAGATATTAAGAAGTGGTAATAAGATTGTGTTTTAGCTGTGTTAATAACTAGTTTATATGTATTGGGAGTATTAGTGGAAGGTATTTTCTTTTAATTCTGCGAACCAGGGAATGATTTTAAAGAGACAAAATCATAATAATAGGTGTCAAAAGTGAGGATTATCACTGGATTTCCATAAAGTTCTATTGAAAATTAGAGGAGATAAGAAAAAAACGGATATAAACCTTTGATCTGTTACCAAGTAAGAAGATAAGATGATTTTTCAATAGTTCTAAAACGTTCTATTTTAAAATGTAAAGAGATTGCGAAAAACTTCGCCATTGAACTTGTTATTAAGAAAGAGGCTTAAAACAGAATTTTCGACAAAGTTCTGGAACATTCTATTTGAAAACTAAAAAAGAAAACGATAAACGGACTTCACCATCGGATTTGTCATTAAGGAAAAAGCCTAGAACAGAATTTCTGACAAAGTTCTTAAACATTTTATTTGAAAACTAAAAGAGATAACGAAAAACGGACTATATCATCGAATTTGTTATCAACAAAGAAGTTTAGAAGCAAATTTTCAACAACGTTCCCGAACATTCTATTTGGAAGCTAAAATTGATAACGAAAAACGGCCTTGACCATCGAATTTTTTTATCAATAAAGGAGCTTAGAACTAATTTTTCGACAATTCTCCAGAACATTCTATTTTAAAACTAGAAGAAATAGCAACAAACGGATTTCACCATTGAATTTTGTATCAAGAAAGAAGTTTGGAAACGAGTTCTTGAGAATATTCTAGAAGTTTTTAATGTAAATACTATACAGTAAATAGAAGAAGGAGATCGTCGCCAAAAAAAAAAACAAGAAAAACAGAGTAATTTAGTGCTACCCTCTTTGAGTTTGTTATTTTTTTTATGAATATTGCTCAATTTATCTTTTTTTGAAAAGCCTTTTGCCAGATTCAGCGTACAATATTGAAGCCTACTGAGTTCGAACTCCAAGGCCCGCTTGGTTTGACAATATCAAATTAATTTAATTCAATTTTGTTGTAGCAAACTTTTCTAAATCCTTACTAGTTTATTTTGTTGCTAGGTGACTAATTCGAGTATTATCTTTTGTTGATAAAATATTGCAGTTTTTTTTAATCCTTTGCCTTTATTTGTTTTGGTTGAAATTTAGATTAAATTAGTTACATACCTATTTGTACTTACATATTACTCTCTGTAGTTCACTAACTATACTTTTATCTGTGTTCATATAAATGTTCTAAAATTTAAACTGTTAATTTTACCACTGAAATTTTTATATTAAATTGGGGGAACACTTGACTATGTCATTACTCCCCAGGACCGTAGTTTAAAGAAAAAATAAGGGTGAAATTTCATCAAACAAAAACATTTTTTGATATAAAGAAACATAAAATCGCCAAATCACCTTTCTCATATTCATGTGTCGTTTTATAAAAAACTAAAAATAGGCTTCAAGGATGATGTTTTGAACATCAAATGGGCCATAGTTTTAAACTCTTAGTTATATTTCTGCCATTAAAACAAGAAGTATACATTTATGAACCCCCAAATGAACTACAATTCCCAATTAAAAGTTTTAAGTATCGTAGTTCTAGTAGCCACATTTCTGTATTTTCTGTTAATAGAGAGGTCTAGCAAAAAACTATCTACAAAATGATAATGAATCATAGCAATTTGTAATGCGGTAACCAGGTAGATGCAGTAAGTGCACAGATTTATTAGTAAAAATGTTCAAGCAAATGGATTTAAAAATCATGACCTCGACCATAATCTTTGAACATATGAAACTTTTCCTAGGATCCCTACACAATAGCCTAATATAACCAAAATTAAACATGAAGTTACTGTGGTGCTCTTATATCAGAGAAAGTTTTTTTAAGAAAAAACTATTGAATTAAGTCCTGATATGAAATTTGTTTTTCTTTGAAAAATATATTTATAAATATCTACTATTGATAGCGAAATGAGCGAACAAAACGCTGGGTTTGAATATATTTTACGGATTTTGGAATAGCATGAAAAATTAATACTAAAGAAATTAATAGCAATCTGAGCGAACAACTTTTGCAGGCGGCAGTAAAAATAACCACAATAGAAAGAAGAAAATAAGACAAAAAGAGTTATTTAGCCAACTAATTAATAACCAAAAAGTGAAAACTAATATCTGAAAGAAAAAGAAATGTATAGAATATTCTGAATAAAATAAGAGCATTCGGAGAAAACTGAAGACATAAGGATATACAACGAATTGGAAGCATAATAGGAATTAATCATGGGTTAAAATGCCAAGCATCAACTTGAAGTAAATCAAGAATAATATCATTAAAGGATAAACAGAAAACAACTATCTACTTAAAATTCCCTTATGATAAAATATCGTCAGGATATTATCCGCAGAACTTGATGCCGGACTCTGATCTTAAACAGTACAATCGAACATCTGAATATAATCCATTTTCCTCTCGGTTCGTTACAGCTTCACTGATGAGATCATTAGGTGATCAAAACTGGTATGGAGACAGAACCAGAGGGGAATACGCAGAGAATATACTGGCTGTACCCTTTCTTAATTGTCGTAGGTATATATATATATATATATATATATATATATATATATATATATATATATATATATCTCACTATCAATGTAGCGCCATATTGGATCCGCCATATTGAATTTTTAAAAAATAATTTTAGATTCGTCATATGCGACCCCGAAAACTCCCCTGTACAAAGTTTGGAGAGAATCGGACAAAACTGATTTTTTTTGTCCGCCATATTGGATCTGCCATATTGAATTTTTTAAAAAATATTTTGGATTCGTTATGCGCAACTCCAAAAACTCCCCCACACAAATTTTGGTGAAAATCGGACACAATTAATTTTTTGGCCGCCATATTGTCAGCGCCATCTTTGATTTTACTGCACCAATTTCTTCCAAAAAAATATGAGACCACCGCAGTAACTTCCTGAACGTAACTTAAAAAATTTCATTCAAATCGGTGCCGCAGTTCAGGAATAATCGGTGTACATACATCACCGAATAATTTTGAAAAATGTGGAAATTATGACAATAAGAGTGGTAGCTTGGCCGCTGGGGTTGTTTTAGGGGAACAAATTATGAGATCTACATAGATGACCAAAGGAGTTTATTATAAGCATAATTACCAATCAATCAATCTGATGAATCGTATTGAGTTTTTAATGATTTTTTCTTTATTTTAATAAATAACATGTTAACTAAATTCACTCATGCATTTTTATTAATTTTCCATAAAAAAAAATAGGTTATAATAATTTTGTCCGGTTTTTGACACAGAATGCTCAACTCACGGCATGCGAATAGAGACTCTAATCAAAATCCCTGATTTAATTTTGTCACCCTTTACACAAACAACAACAAAAATCTTTTTGGGGTTTCCAATTCTTGCATTTAAAATCCATACAGTTTTTACAGTTTTTATCGCTGTAGTTCGATATCCATTTTATTGGTATCCTTTTAAATAAAAGAAAGATTTTTGAAAGCATACAATAATCGATTTGCTACCTGCTGTCAACACAATTATGATCCTATTCATTTTTTCATTGCTAATGGAAGCGTATGAATATATCTGTATATGTAAAAGCAAAATAAAAAAACCTTACATATTTTAATTCATATGTACCAATGTGTCTATGCTCTTATAAAAAATGTTATAACTTTAAAGGACGAATAAACAATCAGGTAGCAAATCGTATATAAATTCACGCACTTCTATTAGCAATAAAAAATTAAATAGGATTAACAGGCAGCAAATCGTATGATGTTAATTGTTTTTCTTAGAATTTTGCACAGTTAAATAATTTATGATTGTTTGTGGCCTTGTTTAGACCTTATTGAAAAATTAAACAGAACCTATTTAACCCAATTTTGATCGCAATCGGTTTTTGTCAAAATATGTTGAACTTTTTTATTTGATAACCATTTATAAAGTCGGTAAAAAACTTTAGAATGTCAAATTTTGTAAAAGATAGACTTTTTATGGAAAAATGTACAATTACCCTAAGTCAACATATAAACGATACCCATTACGTTTTTTTTAATACTACTCCCCTCCCCCTCCCCGCGCTAAGCCAGCGCCCCTTCACCCTATTGGTAAAATAATGCCAGAAATGAAATCTGAGCACCTAAAAACATATAAAACGGTACCCATTATTTTTTTAAAATATTACTCCCCTCCCCCTCCCCACCCTAAGTTAGCGCTCCTTCACCTGATTGGTAAAATAATGCCAGAAATGAAATCGAAGCACCTAAAAACATATAAAATGATAACTTTTACGTTTTTTCGATATTACTCCCCTCCCCCTCCCCATTCTAAGTCAGCCCCCCTTTAACCAATTAGTAAAATAATGCCACAAATCAACTTAGCGCCGTCAAAAATCCCGGGATACTGATTTTGACACGTCTAGAATAAAAAAAAAATTTTGTCCGGTTTTTGAGGTCAAACGCTCGTTAGTGCGCTGGGGCTGTCTTAAGGGAACAAATTACACCCATATAGGTGTTCAGAAGACATTATTATAAAATTAATTACCAAAAATCCCCGAAATTTTTGAAAAATGAAAAATTTTAAAATACGTGTTGAACCCTTGCCGCTGAGGTTATCTTAAGGGAACAAATTATGAGACCCATGTAGGTGATCAGAGGATATTATTAAGAGATTATTTGCCAAAACCACCGAAAAATTAAAAAAAATGTGCAATTTATAGCTCTTTCTAAATAAGGGATGAACTCTTGCCGCTGGGGTTGTCTTAGGACAACAAATTATGTGACCCATATAGGTATATGGAAGACTTTATTGTAAGTTTAATTGTCAAAAATCACCGTAAAATTTGGAAAAACATGCAAATTATGACAATTTTAAAATAAGGGTTGAACCTTCGCCGCTGGGGTTGTCTTAGAGAAACAAATTTTGTGTTTAAAGGATATTATTAATAATAATTACCAAAAATATCCGAAAAATTTAAAAAAATGTACATTTTATGAAACTTTTAAAATAAGGGTTGAACCCTGGCCGCTGGAGTTCCCTTGATAAAACAAATTATTTTAGAGGACATGATTAGAAGCTTAGTCACAAAAAATTATTAAAAAATTTAAATAAATATGGATTGTATGATGTAATTAAATATAATTAATTAACTCTAATCAATGGGGTTATTTTTGGAGCATAAATTATATAATCTTTTAGGTAAGATGTGACAATCGTAAATACCAAAAATCGCAGAAAAATATTAATAAATGTAGATTTTATGATCTTTTAGATATATTTTTTTAATCTATACGCGCTGAATTTCAATTTGGCCGCTGGCCGCTAGCTTCAGCCTCACGTGTACTACATCTGTGGTAGTGTAGAAAAGAGTACATAGAATGAAATATATTCAATTTTAATGTATTAATTATATAAGTATAAATTCAAGTGTAAACAATATGAAAAAAGCTGAATTAAAATAAAAAATCATACGGAATTATTGAATATTTATTCTTACTATTAACAGATATATTCAAGCTTTCAACGTTTAATAATTGTTCTTCACGAATTTTAAAGTACCATAACTTTTCACACATAATAAAAACGATGCACAATAGGCATAAAATATATTACAAATGAGTGATTTCAATAAAACAAATTTTGCTTCAAAAATGTTTACCCCACCCCCCAGCCGATAACCGCTGCAGTTACGACAAAGATCATGAGAAGCAACGTTGTAGTGCTCGAAGGGCCCTCTAAGCCAGTACTACCACATCTGTCGTAAAATCAGCGGAGAAGGTGAATTTGTCAGAAAACCATAGGGAAAATCTCCCTGTCGCTTGTACTAAAAGCATCCAATAAAAAGTACACTTATTCCCGGATTTGTGATTAGTTGATTACAGCTATCGTGCTGCAGATACTGCTGTTTCGTTAATTAAGGCATAAATACTTGAAATTATTTAGTTTAGGAACCTGTAAAATTAGAAATTATCAATACTAGTTATTACTTACAGAATTTTCTTCGCTTGTGGCCATTTTAACACAAATTAAAACAATATTTTAGTATGTTTTATACGCAGTTGTTACTCAGTGATATTTGCATCAGTCGACTAAAACTTTCAGACACGCTATGCCCCCTAGCAATGATGCCATATCGTTGACTCGAAAATCGGTAATGTCGTGCAACTCCAGTTTGTTCGGGGAATTCCCGAAACCCGCACCAGCACTGTTTATTGAAATAACATTTATATCAGCTGTTGGATAAAATTAGAATTAAGTAAATATATGATGTCTAGACACGTAAATTCCGAATATCGTATATACGAGTATTTGTTAATATTGGTACTAAATATGAACGTAATTTTTAGGATAAAGGTAACGTAACTCCGTAGATTAAGAATTATTTATTTGGTAAAACGGTAGAATTACCGAAAAGGCGATAGACTTGCCAGCACTGCCTGTTATTCATTGGATAAATAAGATAATGAAATAGCGTTGTTGATAAAATATCGATCTATCGAATATTCGATATTAGGTTCTCTAAATATCGTTATATCGATAGTTCGATCTCAAAATCTGAGTATCGGTATCGATGTATTGTTGACAAATTTATAAAGTATGGTTATTTGGGATATAATAACTGAATAATTACTTCTAAGAAATTACAGAAAGCCCATTGACATGTATGTCTCTAAATGAGAAATAACTCTAAAGATATCTTAAAATTTTGATGGGTGCATATTGTAATTTTGGAATAAAATTACTTAAGAGGTATGCGTAAAGTTAGTTGCAAATGCGAAGTATATAGTTATCGACTTACAAGTGAAGAAGTTTATTGAGTTATTTCAAATAACTTTAAATGGAAGTGTCTGTGTGTTTGTCTGTATGTCTGTCTGTCTGTCCTAGCTAATTTTCGAAACGGCTGAACCGACTCGATGAAATTTTACAAGCATGATGAAGAGATGCCGTAATTTAAACTGCTTTTTTTTCTTTGTATTTTTGTCCCTCTGTACGAATTGTTCTTCGAAACGGTTGAATAAATTTCAAAGAAACTTTATAGACTTGAAGAGGAGGTCTTCAGAAGTGATATAGGTTATTTTTTCTGTCTTTCTATCTGTCTGTCGGTTTGTACGAGCTAGTCTTCGAAACGGCTGAACCGATTTCGATAAAACTTTACAGACATGAAGAAGAGGTGCAGTGATATAATCTGCTTTTTTTCTGTTTGTCTGTATGTTTGTCTGTCGGTTTTTCAGTATGCACTAATCTGCGAAATGGCTGAATCTATTTCGATGAAACTTTACAGATATGAAGAGGAGAGTGTCAGAAGTGATATAGGCTGTCTATGAGAGCTAATCTTCGATATCGCTGAACTGATTTCGATAAAACTTTACAGACATGAGAAATAGGTTGTCAGGAGTCATATGAGCTGCTTCTTTTCTGTTTGTCTGTATCTCTGTCTGAACCAATTTCGATGAAACTTTACAGTAATGAATAGCAGGTTGTCAGAAGTAATATAAACTATCTGTCTGTTTGTCAGTATGGACTGGTATTTGAAACGGCTGAAGTTGCCAGGAGTGAACAAGGTTGCTTTAATTCTGTTTGTCTGCACTAGCTAATCTTTAAAACGGCTCAACCGATTTCGATGAAAATTTCCAAACATAAAGAAGAGGTTGCCAGGAATGATATAGGTGTTTTTTTTCTTTTGTTTGTCTGTCTATACGGTCTTATAGTCGGAACGGGTGGACCGATTTCAATGAAAATTTACAGACATGAAAAAGAGGTTGCTAGGAGTGATTTGGGCTGTTGTAAAAATGTAGAGAACTCTTGTAAATCAACGAATTTTTCCCAAGTTTCACTTTGACAAAGTCTCGGGTAAAAGCTAATTTTGGAATATAATGACTAGCATTATTACTAGAAAATTTTTAATACATAAAAATGACTTGCACACTCGTAAGAGGGTATTTAGAGGCCAAAAATGAAAATCTTATTTATTTATTTGTAGTTGTTTTAACCTTGAACATTTCAGTTTTTGAGAAAAAAATTATTGATTATAAGCTATAAAGGTGTAGTACGAGCGAAGTCGTGGGATAAAAATTGAAAATTTGATTAATTTCTAGTTCATTACTGACTTTTGAATGCTTCAGTTTTAGGACAGATTGAGTGCTAAATTTAATATGTAACTTATGAGTCGTTATAAAGGATTTTTAAGCCAATAGACGCATAGTTATAGAGTGAAAAGTGAACACTTAATTTATTTCTTAAAGACATTCAACTTTAAGGAATTTAATTTTTGGACAAAATATTTGGAAATGTTAATATTTAACTTCTGAGCAAATCTGTAGGACAGCTACTCAAGAAAAGATGGCAATGTTATTTATTTTATTACAATTTTAGGGCAAAATAATTAGTACGGGTTAACATTTAATCTCAAAGTTGTTAAAAATTATTTGCAAATTCACTGCATGTTAGTTATGACATACATGATGGGAGAGAAGAATTTTATTTATTTGTTATAAATATCATTTAATCTTGGATAGCCCAATTTTAGAACACATTCATTGCAAGTTTTACTGTCTAACTTCTCAGCTGTCGAAAACCGTTTAGCAAATTCCTAATAGGTTAGTTATGTGGCCAAAGGTAAAAAATGTATATATTTTTTAGTTATTTGAGGTGCAGATAACTCAGTTTTAATATAAAATTATGATGATTGTTAATATAAAAGGTGTCCCAACAGGAACATGAATATCAAATCGTGCGCCATTTCCATCCGACATAAGTCAGTAATATTTGGTTGTTTTCTTAATAGAAATATAAATATATACTAAAATTTATTAATTTCATTTGTTTCTTAATGAAATTTTGATTTTTGCCGCGTTACTATTGGGAAGAAAGTTTACTAATAGTGAAAATCCTACTACAAAAATGGAGAAAACTTTACATTGACAATTTGCAAGTTACGTGTTCCTTCATCGCGATCCTCTATTGAAAATTTGTTATTCTAAACGATAAACTGAAATGATCGTGGTCCACACAGGCGGATTTTCAAATATTCGCGGTTAAAACCCCTATATACGAAATGGCGTAATTTTTTCAATCTGATTGGTTTTTATATTCTTTGATGGTTAGTGTAATATTTTCAATGAATGTTTTAATTACTACCCAATAAAATAAAGTATCCTCTCCTGAACAACAATTAATCAGTGTTTTAAAAGTATTCAGTGTAACTTCTACATTGGATTATGAACCGGAGTATGTATCTGTATATTTTGAATATATTTACATTTTTGTCAGCTTAATTATAAAAACTAGAATAAAACCTTTTTATTAATTAAACTTGAAATTATAGTTGATTTTATTAAGCTGTTGAGTTATACATTCATTAAAATCAGACTACTTTGTCAAGTTTATAATAAAGTTACATATTATGATATGTAATGCCCAATATCTGTTTTAATTTTAGTTACAAATATGCGATACCCTCCTAAAAATGAAATAATAAATGACTTGAATTCGAAAACATGAAAAATAATTTTTTGTTTTTCTAAGCCTTATTTGTAGGCACATCTTCCGAAAATGTTGTCATATGTCGTCGACAATAGGCGAATATATTTCTCAAGACAATTAAGTTGTCCCACCGAACGCACGAGACTAGATAATTCTGATATCATTTTTTGCGACCTCAGCACTGATAGCTCATGCAGTACTAATCGAGAATCGAAGACAATTTTTGGTCAGTTGAATAGATCCATTTTCGAATAAACAGGTTCAATTTATTATATTTAGTGCATCAAAAATTTAATGTAATTTAAAGGGTCGTAACTGATTTATTTATTAGCAGTATGTCATTATAGATAACTAAAATATGAAATATGTGGGTTATTCGTGAAAATTGAACTGATTAAAAGTGCTTGTTTTGAAATTTCCTAATGATACGGATTTGTCCAAGAAATGGATAGCTACCAACTGCTACACTGGTAACACTAATTAATAACCCTAAAGCAAAATCACCAGAGTACAGTTACAGATTACCAGCAGCACCTTCTTCTTGTTCGTCCGGATGTTCCTCAGCCAAGAGATCTGCTTCCTTCCAAAACCTCTATGATCCTCGATCTTACCTTTATCAGTTGAAAAATTCTGTAATGATTCCCTCTGAGAACATGGCCAAGATATTCTAGTTTTTTGTATTTTACAGTTGCTAGGAATTCACGAGTAACATCTGCCTGATCTGAAATCGTTATAGTAGTCCACATAGCTACCCAGGGTATTCGCAGCATTCGCCTATGCAACCACATCTCAAACACCTCCAAACCATTGATCGTGGCAACATTCAGTGTCCACACGTAGGTAATAGCAGCACTAGCGAGTAAACATGTCGAACTAACCCAGATGTCGAAGAGTAGGAATGGATTATTCAGGTTGCCACTGAATCTGTAGCTAGATTGAATGCAGAAACCTTACGCGATGTCGTTAGGAACTGCCTTCCAACTTTACCCCTGTTAGATGAGCAAGTACGCAAAAAAAATACAAACGCAAGTGAGCATATGGATCAAATACAACCCGGTTAAAAATAATAATAATAAAAATCTTTAAGTGATAAAAATGTAGCTGTGGTGTAAGCTAGATATATTATAACAAAAATTTGGCTCAAATAAATTCACAAATAGATATCAAATAAAAATTAACACAACGAACAGTAATATCTACTGGCGTTATATAACATAACGCAAACCATGTTTATTTTATGATCATAGGATAGTATGTCGGATTATTGCGCAACGCCTTCCTAAAATAAAAAATAGAAAAAACATAATTTACAAAATTAATAGGGCATTATTAAAACGTAAAAAAGAGAATAATAAAGTTTACCTTATAGATGGTGAGACTGTCAGTTGAATGATCTCTCTGCTTGGTGGCGTAAGCATAAGTGTAACATCAAAAGATAATCGCAAGATAAAAACCAAAAACATATTATAAGAAAGACCCGTAGATAGAATAACCAGTAATAACGGTCCGTACATAGAATAACCCGTAAGTAGAATCTATAAATGGAATTCCATATAAATAACCAGTAGGAAGGGCCCCTGTTCTGCCAAAATCCCTATCGCCGTGTTTATCTCAGTTAAAATAACACTATAAACGCCAAACAGGCGAAGAATAAAATAACTGAATAATTCAACGCAACTACCGGAATAATCCAGTCCAAAATCCCAAAGGATGGTCAATATAAATTGAGATGGAAGTCTTCAATTTCGTCAGCCGAGTCGAATCAGGAAAAAGTAAAAGTCAAGGCATATGACCTCGATCTTATTTAAATCAAAGGCTATGCATGCGCACAACGCTACCTTTTTTACAGTCAGCTGAAATAAATATGTTAAATAAGCCAATTCATTAATATTGGCATTTTCCGCTCACAGCCAAATAAATATCCCAATCGCAATTTTTTGAATTAAAAAATATATTCCAATTATAGGAATAAACCTCCAGAAGCCTTTGCTAAGACAAACCCCACAAATTTATGCAACTCGAAAAATTAAAATGAATAAGTGATTTAAAACCAACTGATATGCAAATTTCACTCAAATAGTAGTAGGCAGGAAAACCGAGATCTTTCTGAAAAAAAGGTACAGGTAGATTTGGCATAAATAATAAACAACCAAGCACAGTGTGGTAAAATATCAATATGATGACCAAACGGATAATAGAATTAACTTTAAACTCTACTTTATGGAATGCCTTTATTCAAATAAGTTATCAGAGATACTTAAGGAAAATGATATTGCGTTTGCCCATAAGTTAAGTACTTGTAACAAACAAAGTAACATCAATTGACTTAGTTATAGTAAACTTAAACAAAACTTTGAACTGTGACACGGGATAAAATAATACTTTCATCAACCGCACGCAATTCTAGATCTGACTACTAATACTATCATGGTAGAGTTTAAATTTCCTATATTATCTTCCAATTGACCAAAAAATTCGATTTCTCTTTCATCTGCTGGATTCGGTTCATTTATTAAAATATATAAACAGCAACTGGATAACAAAAAACCTTGATCAAAAATTCAGTTAACTAAATTTTGAAATGGACCTTTAAAAAGTTGCCAATTTTCAGTCATTAAAGGAACTTAATAGATTAGAAAATCATAAATTGTTGAAATTTGGTTAGTTTTTAAGTTAAAAATTTTATTTCTCACAAATCTCGAACGTCAAAATGTCGCATGAGGCCTAAAAATTTTCAATTCCCTTATTGTACAAATTTTGTTAAAATTTGGTGGTATAATACAAGGTGGGAAGAGCAATTTTGCACCCTGAGTTGATAGTTGTCCCGAGGCGAGTGGGGGTTGGTACATTCGGGAGAGCGGGACGTAAAGTTGTAGCTTCTCTTGGTTTAGTTAGCATCATGGAGTGGACGAAGGTGAAGCACGCGTTCGCTGTCTAGGCTTATTTTTCTAACGGTCGTTTAGTCATTGCTATGCAACGTGCATTCCATACCCATTTCAATATTGCGCCCGTGGTCGTGTTTCTGGTCGGCAGTCGATTGTTTCATGGGTAAACAACTTCAGGCAAACTGGTGATGTGAAGAAAAAAAACTGGCTTTCCACGAACAGCAACGTCACCCCAAAACATTGATATGCAACTGTTGTTGGGTTGTCTGCTCGTCCTGTGAAGCGTATCCTTCACGAAGAATTAAAATTTCATCCCTACACATTGGCTGTGGTGCAGGAACTTAATCCACGTAATTTTATTGCTCGAGAAAATGCATGTGAGGCGCTTCTAGGCATACATCACGACACACTTATTTTCTTCACTGGTGAGGCTGGTATCTTTCTGGAACTGTGAATAAGCAGAACATGTGCTACTGCAGCCCTGATAACCCCAAACAACTTCATTAGCGTCCTCTACATTCTCAGCGTGTAACTGTTTGGTGTGCACTATCACGGGGTGTAATAATTTGTACATATTTTTTTTTCGAAGAAAACAAATGGCAGTTTCGGTAACTAACCATTATGTTCAAATATTTCAGGAGTTTTTCCTGCCAACACTTATCGAAATGGATGTGGAATATGTATGGCTCCAGCCGGACGTTGCCATGGCACATACAGCGCGTGTGTCAATGACTGTTTTGTTGCAACACTTCCCAGGATACTTCATCTCCTTGAGGGATGATCTGCACTGGCCAGCACGGTTGTTTGATTTAACCCCCTGCGACTATTTTTTTTTGGGGCTATCTAAAATCAGTTGTTTACAATGTTCGTTCTAGGACTCTGATTTATCTAAAGAACAATATTAATCAAGCTGTCGTTAATATAACCGTCGATATGCTGGAAAGATCTGAATGAAACTTCTGAGTTAGATTAACGCAGTGTATTGAGAATAATTAGCGCCATCTGGCTGATATCATCCTTAAAATGTAAAATTTAAATGTTTTACTTGATGCTGTTCTCAGAATTAAACATATATCTGCATTACTTTTTTGAAATTGAATTTTTAAAAAAGCAAGTTGCTCTGCTCCACCCTGTAGATAATTGAAAGGATACTGCGTCATTTATAAATATAATTTTAACTAGGTGGAAAACAGTTAGAGTTAAAACTCCTCTTACACCCATTTCCGCCATTTTAAAGTAAAGCCTGGGTTACCTAAGCACACTTTAATGTATAAGCTAGCCTTAAAATTTTATTCTTTGCTCCAGGGCAAAAAGCTGAGCTTCCTTAATTCAAGAATAAACTTGGTAACGCTTAAATTTTTCTTTTTTTCTCGAATTCAACTTAACATTTTATATAGAATTTTTATTTATGCATTTTACATCTATGGTTTTATTTGTTATTTAAATAATGTAGCGGCAAAAGACTTCTAATTTTATTCTGGCAGAAAAGAGCATGTTATTTAATACAAAAAAGGCAGTAAAGTATATTCTTTATCACCTAGAAAAATATAGAAATAGAGTACACCACAATAAGATAGCAAACAAGGCACTACAAAAATAAGTAAAACTGCCCATTTGATGCATAATGTTGTTAGTAATTTATTCATTGGACTTACACGTCATTGTATGTTAACTTATTTACTATTTAATTTAACAAATTGAAAACTGTCAGTTTGCTTATACGAAACTGCTGATAAAAAACTAAATTGTTTAGATCGTTAAAGTAATCAAACCTATAGTAAATTCTTTGCGAAAAACCTAGATATATGATGTCCAAAACATCCGAGTCATCTCCATGAATATATCATCAAAAGGTTCGCCTTAATTTTTTATTTGAATCGTTTTAGCCTTGTAATATTTGTTACAAGTTTTAAAAAATGAGAAAAAAATACTAACAAAATAATTCAATATTAAATAAGCTTTGCCTAAATCGTCAAAGCTCTTGGCCTAATCTTAAACCAAGCCCCGAGAAAATTTAGATATGGTGCAATACAATTTTAGAAAAAAGCTTAGCTTAACTATAGGCCAAGCTTAAACGACGGTTAAAAAAAATGTTTGAACGACGAATATTAAGAGCTTATTACATAGCATTATATAGACAATGATCAAGAAATTATTTTCTTTTTAGCAAACTTTCGTCTCAAACTCATACCTCTTTAAATCAATAATATCATGGATTATTAAAAGTAACAAAATACTGCTCAAATGAACTCAACATAAATTACATTTTGTTAGGGTAATTTTAAACTGATGAATTAGAGCATAGATTGAACTCCCGAACTTTTAGTAGTATTTAAATCAAAAATGTTTGCAATGTCGCAAATATATCGTTTGAATCATCCGTTGAAGAGACAAAGGTAAGCTCATTTAATCCAGATTTTATTATTGAAGAAGATGAATTGAACAGCGTTAAATCTGACTAGAGAGTAATAGCCTCTTTTGTCGGCTATTATTGTTACACGGCTCTTAAAAACTTTCAATATGACTTTTGTAAAAAAAAAAGTTTATACAAGAAAGGGCCGTTGAAGATAACTATGATCTTATAAAAAAATTGAGTCAAAGAAATTTACTTTTTCCACAATAATTTTCAATTCAAATAGTTTCTTTTTCATATATTATATTCAACAAAATATTCTCAGAATTTGAGGAAGATTTTTCATTAATTAGTAGTAAATGACAGGTCTTACGTCAATTTATATTTAATCACCTTTCGAACAATGGCAATTTACATGTTGTTCCTGAATTTTCCTTACTTCAATATTCAAATATTAAAGAAAATAAGAGTTACTTTTTTATAATACATCTTCTTTTTCCAGGATCATCTCGTAAAAGAAGTTGGATACCATTAGAGCAAACCTTACTCTGTTTGATAATGTTCTAAACAGCTCCAACGAATTGCAACCCAACCATTCTCGGAGATTTCTTAAGAAGAGAATTATTTTTGTTCCAATGGCCCCTTCTTCCTTGCACAATTAGCTTTAATCGTTAGATTTTTTCTTTCAATTATTTTACAGTATCTTCCTATTCGTCCAATTCTTCTACACACAAAAAAAATTTACTCAAATCAACCCAAAAATACTCATTTTGAGAAAATCTTAGCTTAGTATATGCGCAAGTAAATATATTTTCTAACTTAAAATACATTTCCGTTTCTTTGAAAATTAGAACTAGTCAACTAAATAAAATATTTATCATTCTGATATTCACAAATTGAATATTTTAATTCTTCAAAACAAGACTTATTTTATTCCAATGGAGATTATGGAATGATTATATTAAATTATGCGCCGTCACACATTCAGATTAAATAAATCAAAATTTAACATTTTGGTACTTGAACAGAATTTAGAATTCTAGTTCTTTTGAGATTGCGATCTTAAAGTAAATAATTTGATAAATTGTGGGTAAAAATTAGATCACTCCATTGAAAAATAAGGAATTATTGTAACAAATGTAGATCATTTAGATAGCATAGACTCAAATAAAAAAAAAACGGAACTTGGAGTGAATATAAACACATTTAATTTAAGATTGACATTGTTTGTATTAAGAAGGGCATTTTCTCACAACAATCTGATTTAAATTATATAAGAATGTGTGGTCCAAATATAAAAAAATCTTTTCTAAAAAAGCACAAAAATATAAAGTTAAATATGAATATTTCATAGTATTACTAGACTTTCATAATACTAAAGATATTTATTATATATTAGACAACACATTTTTATTATTTAATTTAGAATTTTATAAGAAAAGATCAATTTAAATTAAATTTTAAATTAAAGACATAACAATGTAATAAAATAATTAAATACTTTCGAAAAATTAATGTTTTTTTCCCTAAACTCGCAGATTCATCTAGATGGAATTAAAAATATTAGTAAAATAAAAAACAGATTACCACAATTATGTAGATTTTTTATTTAACAAAGATCAAAATATGTGGCTAACGTCACAAGAAATACAAACAACTTACAACAGAATTTCTTATGATAATTGTCAAAGATTTTATTTATCATTTTAAAAAGTCCTTATTTATACAATCAATCAACTAATGTCAATGTGATATAAAAATTGAATATTCTATAGAAAAAAACTTTTTACCACCCTAAGAAATGTTTCGGTTTATATTATTTTTTTTAGGTCAGAAAAGTTATTGGCAATAGAAATCTTTAGAAAGCACACAGGTCATTTCAAAGCCTAGAAATTATAAAATATGTAAAATTCGATATTTCTCAAAAATATTTTAACAAAGTTACTGCTGAAAGTACAGCCTAAAAATAGTATTTATTATAAATAGCTAATAAATCCGAACGAATGTAATTTTTAAAATAAAAAAATGTAAGATCATATATTGGAACACATATTTTTTACAAAAATAAGTATACAAGAAATCCTTTTGATTAGATTCCTTGTTTTAAAAAGCACTTAAAACTAATGAAATATAGTAAAAACAAAAATTATATGTCGAATAATTTCATATACAGGGTATGTGGTAACGAAGTTGCTATTCTTGAATATAATCCAAAATGGATTCACTCAACTCTAGAATAAATAAAATGTACCTATCCATTGGATATCTGCATGTCATCTATAATAATTCAACAAGCTGTTGGTATGTCAGGCTCATATCATATAACTTTAACAATTTAAATTTATTCGTCTGAAAATGGTTACTATAACCTATAAGGCATAAAAATATATAATTTTTGAGTATATTTTATATATAAATATATATTTATATATATATATATATATATATATATATATATATATATATATATATATATATATACATATATATATATAAATGAAATAAAATACGAACACGGAGCTGCATATAGTTGTACGTTTGCTGAATGAGATTTCAGCACTACAACGGCATAATGTGGATATATCCACTGCTATTGCATCTCATATGGAGGAATCCGTGAAAGTCGCATAAACATATATATATATATATATATATATATATATATATATATATATATATATATATATATATATATATATATATATATATATGTGTGTATTGCTCCCTTCTTAATTTGTATATCCTTAGTGAGCTGATCATTTATTTTTGTTTGAGCCTTTTGGTTCCAGAATAGATTTTTCATTATGTTTAACGTATCGTAATACCCCTAAAAATATCTGCTTTTAATACAGTTTCTTATAAAATAAATTCAGTAGCAAAATAAATGCCTACCTAGGAAAAAAAATTGGAAGTTATGAAGACCCGAAACTTTATAAACGAACCATTAAAAGTACTTCATATTATACGAGTGTTGCTAACACAAATACAACAAAAATATACATAAGCCTTTATTTAACAAAATAAATGCAAAAATGCTTTATAGGTATTTAAACTGAAATTAAATTACAGAATATACTGTTAACTTAACTTAAGCCTAAGCAACAACAGAAAAAATAAGCTCTATATAATCAGGTTTAACAAAAATTTTTCTTAGTTTTTCTGGCTTTATTATTTATTAAACAGCCATATTATTTTCATCTCTACCACTGCTATAGCAATATTGCCTTTAAATTTAAGTGAACAAAAATTAAAACCAAATTTTTCAAAGTAACTATTTACATATTATCAATATACTGTATAATTTAGTTTTCTAGACACTTAATAAAACTTTTTATATAATTTTGTGGAATGTAACCTCAAAACACAAACAAAAAATATTGAGAAATATTTGATACTATAAAATATACATAAAAATGGCGTTAATCAAAACATAGCCTGTCAAGTAAAAATAGCTGAAAATAAACAGAAATTTTCCATTGAAAAACAATGAATAATCGGCAAGGTAATGTTCAATTTATATATTTTATTTTGATATAATTGACTACCATTTTTGTTGCTGGCTTTAATGCGAACCCTAAAAAAAGATGTACTACACTTTTACCTAACTTAATCTTCTTTGCAGACTGGCATTATATGACTATTTACTTTATCTATATAAAGTAAACAAATTCTTTGCTCACTTAAATACCAACATAAAAATCTAGTTTTCCATGTATAACCTTAGATCATACTAGTAGATCTAAATAACAATATATTTGTTTGAGCGTTGTTTATAGTCGGTGGGGGAGAGTTCTTTTTGATTTCTGACAGACCCAAATATTTTTACCAACTTTTGCTCACAGCTTTTTTTCGTTAGTATTTGAATATTTAGAACTGTTGAAAATTACTACAAATGAGAAATTTATAATTAATATCAACAAAAAGAGGATTTTGAAAGTTATTTTAATTGGTAAATATTGTTTGATATTATTTACATAATAAAAATAGCAATTGTTTTATGTTACCATAAACTCATTTTTTACTTTATCTCAGGGTATTTTACGAAGTGATGTACCGATTAACATATTATACTGCTTTAAATAATGAGGTTAGCAAAGGATAGCATAGAATTAGTGTGTACACTAAGAAATAAAGTAACGTTATCCAGCAATTAAACAAAGGGTTGTAATTCTAACGATATGGTAATTTTATGGGGGAATTCGTTCTGTAGAGACATATTTAAGCTATCCAGAAAAAAAAATAGTTTTTACAAAATCTGCGTTTTATCTTTGCCGAATAGAATTATTTATTATCTTTTGTTAAGTCCTTACAGCACAAAATGAAAAGTCTAGCTAAATTAAGATAGGGTGATATTGACATTCGATTCCGAATAGTGGACTGAAATCAATTTAATCCAAACCACGTCAAAATTACCAGAATTTAATTTTTAAACGAAGCCGTAATTAATGTAAACAAAAGTTTTGTAACTTATTAAATCATTTTAAAAGATTTTTTGGAGAAATATATTTTATTAAACATGTCCAGCTAGTATATGTCAAACCTTTCACAATGTACAGAAGGCATCAACATTACAGTAGTGTTTCATATAATTTTTTTCTAAGGTGTTTTAAAAGAAATACTCAGTGGTTTTTCTTTTGACTCTAAAAGATGTAACCAGTGCTTTGTCTTTTGGACTGTCGCCTTTTAGCAGACTTGTATATTTCAATGAAAATTTTGGCATGTCTTATAACTGGTGCAATAACCCACATAGCATGAAAAATTGCAGCAGGTTTTCAGCAAGCTTTCGAGAAAGTTTGAAAACCTTACAAAAAGCTTTCGTGAAATCCTACGGTAATTACTAAATGAACGCAACAAATACTAACTTATAGATTACATTCAAGCTTACTAGGACCTTTCGGGAAAGTATAATGTAAGATATTTTATGAGCTTACTTCAAGATTCACGTTAGTTTCTATTTGGTATGTATAACCTAACACGAAAGCTTCTTGTAATCTTTCAACCAATATCTCTGAAAGCTTTCTGGGAATCTTCCAGAGATCTAATGTCTGTGACAAATACTAACGAAAAGATTACGCCTAAACTTCAGGAAAGCATAAGGTAAGAATGTAAGCGTAAGACAAGACTCATATAAGGTTCTGAAAGTTTCTACTTGGTATTTGTTACCTTAGTTTGCATATGTATATATATATATATATATATATATATATATATATATATATATATATATATATATATATATATGCATAACTGTAAGCTTACAAAAGCACTTACGTTAGATTTTCTTAAAAGGATATTGTAGGCTTAGATGGAAGCTTTCCCATAATATTTGTCATCGACAGGTAATTACTGGAAGCTTCTATCAAAACTTTCACAGCGCTGTTACGTCCGGAATCATCACGCCGTTACGTTCGATACAAACCATCATTTTGCAATTGTGTACTATAAACAGATTATAAAATTAAAAGCAGTGAACAAGACACAGTGGCGACATCTCGATAGATCACTCCATATTTTCAAGAAATATATACTATATAAGATGCTTACACGATAATTTCACGAAATCCAAATGGAAGCTTCTATTCGAGTGTACAGCAAACTATCCGTCAAGATTCTAAGAAGATTATAGAATGATTAAGAAGGCTTTCTTGAAAGAATCGTTTTGAAATGACGGGAATTTTCCTTGAAACCTTACCGCAAAGTTACACTAAACTTCAAAGTTTGCTTATTTGAGAGATTGCTACTTTTTTCTTTAATGATTGTATGTTATCTTCCAGCAACTTACAAGAAAATTTCACAAAACTTTCTGATAATATGAAAATACATCTTAGATGTTAGCTTCCATAACGTTTGGAGTAAGGAAATTATATAACAGACTTACACGTTGCTTTCATGAATTCGTAATAGAAGCTTACATTCGAGTTTGTAGCAAATCACACACCAAGATTCTAAGAAGATTACTGTACGATTACGGAAACTTTTCTTGGAAGTATCAGTTTAGAATAACAAAATTTTTTTTGAAATCTTGCTGGAGAGTTACGCTAAGCTTCTCAGTTTGCTTACTTGTTAGAATACATATTCTCTTCTAAGAAAATTGCATGTTATTTTGCAGAAATTTTAAAAAAGGTTTTACGAAATTTTTCGAAAATATGTAAATATATCTTAGGTTTCATAAAGTTTGCATTAGGCTTTCAAGCAAAACATATAAGAGGCTTATATAATGATTTCATAAGTTTCAAATTAGCCATAAAGGTTCTAAGAAGGTTGGTGGATGATTACAGAAAGCTTTCTTGAAAATATCATTATAGAATAACAACTCTTTTCTTGAAATCTTACTGAAAAGTTACGCTAAGATACCCACTTCGTTTACTTGGTAAGTTACAATATCTTTTCTTGGAAGGCATAACGTTATTTTTCAGAAATTTGCAGAAGGGTTTAACGAAACTTTCACAGTTAGTTTTACGTTAACCTTCCATATAATATTTTTTATGTTTCTGGGAAATTACGTGGAATCCTTTATAAAATTTATTCATAAGCTATCTGGAAAGTTCTTGGAAGGCTACTTAGGAAACTTACATGAAGCTTGTATCGGAAAGATTTCATGCGACACGTGGAAGCTTTCGTGTTATGTGGGAACCTTTCAACTTGCCAAGGAAGTCAGAAATAAATTCGTTATTAAACTGGTTGGCCCAGAATTTAGACCAATATCAGTTTTTAATTTTTAGTTATTTAAGAAAAAGTTGCTCTATATTTATTTCGAAAAAATCAACCATTTTCGAGAAAATCTGAATCATGCATATCCCAGTAATTGCAGTCATTACACATTGTACGAATTTAAATAAACTCTTTTCAACTAATCGAATTACAATAACTAAACAAAATATATTAATAATCTACTACTTTATCCTTACTTAATAGATACTAGTTATAATTAGAAACTAATGCGCATAACACTTTAGAATAATACAAACGGGTAATATGTATTTTATTTATGAATATTTGTAAGGATTGATCGTAATTTAAGACAAACAAAAAGGAATAAATCGTAACTGAAACTTAAAAAAAAAATAATGTAAACCGTTAAGTATATATTTTTTGTCTTTAATTAAGCAGTTTTGCTCTATTATAAGCACCATCTTGGACTCTGTTGATTTAATGAACTAATGGTGGCGAAAATTATATAAGATTATCAGACAGATATGTCTTATTGTCGAAATGAGAACTTTATTCTATTTGGAAGTCGCTTAAATTACATATTCATTTTAGCCAAAACTATTGAAAATTATAAAAAATTAGGCAACAAGAATGTTTTGGTTCTGAGAACCTCCTATCAAATTTATTTATTTTGAAAGAAATTGATTGAACAAAACAACCATCTAGTCTACCATAATGAATCTACCATATTGAATTTAAGAAATCTCTAAAACTAACTTTGGAAAAATGTGGATATGTAAAATTTGTTAACTCATATACTGGATTAGCTATATTAAATTTTTTTAAAAATAATTTTAGATTCGGGAGTAGCGTTGATAGAGTGATCAACTGATTACTCTCTCAATATATAATATAAGAAAAATTACGATGGAGTCAAACTGAAAAGCCATGAGACATATCACGATGCTATATTATTTTATTCTCACCAATTTTAAATCCAAAGTAGGGTCAAGAGATTGAATATAACTCTGATTTACTTTAAAATACATAAGATATATTAGTTCTTCGATAAATGGGAGCCATCGTGATATACTCAATATAATAAATTTTACAATAGCAACAGATATCGAATTTTAAGAAAACTCAAGAAAAATTCATCAATATTCATAAAAAACAACAGCCTTAAAACCCTATATAACACTTAATAATCAACTAATACAGTTAACTTTAGGTTTTTAAGAGAAAATAATGAGACTTACATACTATGGCCATATTCATATTGTCATTAAATTCACTTGTTAAGGATTAATTGTGAGTTTAAATTTAAATAATTCAAAGATCTGTAAAAGATTGCTCTAATAAACTGTAATTGATGGAGTTGAGTTGTTAGGTGGTATTAAAAACTACCTTCGCTACAACCTCCGTCTCCTGGCTTATTCCGGCAAAAAACAACAAAAGGGGAAAAGATTAGGTAACTAAACCACTAAGTTTAACTATCGTAACAGTTTTAAATATTTTCCACCGCAAAATTCTAAATGAAAGACCAGATATTTTAAACGAAAAAGTAGAACCTTTAGTTGTTTAAAAAAGGAAAGTCAAAGTCAAGGCAAATGGCTTATGGCTTATATAAAAAATTCAAACAGGTCCAAAATTTAATTAGAAACAAGAATCAGTTGAAATAGATTTGTGAAATTAACTAATTACTTAATCATTACGATTTCCTGCTCAAAATGAAATAAGTAATCCGTTAGTTATTTTTAAATTAAAATAATACACGTCTCGGGGGCCATTACAGGCGCAGACCAAGTAAAGAATAAATTCCCTGTAAATACTGGATTACAAGATAAAGCAAGTGAAGACGATCTCTCTCTTACAGCAGTCGTCCCGAATCCATGACGAACTAAATGAAATTTATAATATCCCAACAAAAGGACATTTAAGAATCTTCTCGATAACTGGTGTATTGATAGGAATTTTATAACCTCCGTAAACACAAAGAAAAGCATTGACATTGATGAAAACTGAAACAGAACATGGAGAAAATTAATTTATTTATGACAATTACTGCTCAATGGATTCAAATAATAAGATCAAAACAGCTCAAATTGAGATATTGTAAAAAGTGACACCTTCAAAAAAAACTTTTGTCAATGCAAAGTTGACAGTGATAAAAAACCTAACCCAGAAGAAAACGGCAACATAAACACAGCAAATCTATGGAACTGATCAAAGAAATTTAAAGAAAACTGCCACATCAAAGAATTAAAGAAAAAATTACTCTCGAATAGTAGGCAAGAAATCGAGATTTACCTGAAAAATGATAACACTAAATCAAACATCAATTGAAATAAATACAACCACCCACAGCCTAGTGCCCGCCAAGCAAAACAGCATAAATAGGGGTTAAATAACGATAATCAATATAACATATTACTATGTAGTTTAAGAATGTAGCCAAAAATCGGGAAGATAATATAACCGAGTTGTGAAAAAATTTGACGAGGAAGTGGAACTACGGAGATTTGTAGTAACAGGAAATGCAACCAACCAAGAAATGGTATTATTTTATTTAAAGAATCTATGAGAGGTGATTAAAGGTAAGGATATTGTGTTTGACTATAATGCGTGTAATTGCAAAAAAAAGGAAAATTAATTAAATTAGTTTTAACTGAAATTTGAACGGTGAAAACTGGCAGAGTGTAGTCTCGCTATTTCTTTGGGCGTTTTCTGTTTGTGAATGTCTTAAATTAATAAGTATTTGTCTTAATAATAATTATCGCAAAGCCAGGGGGAAGATTTGAATAGTTCTTGATTCAAATAGATATGAATTAAAATTTTTGAAAACAAAAAAAAATTAAATCTGTGATAATAAAAAAAAAGTCTCCCATACTAATTTTGAAAGAAATTGGACAATATGAATTTTTCCATCCGCCATATTTTAAGTGGAATCTTGAATTTTACTTAACCAATTTTAGCCAGAATTAAATAAAACTGAAACAGCAACTTCCTGAATCAAACGCAAAGGAAAAATTATTTAAAGCGATAAAGCCGTTCTGAAGTAATCAGTGTACATACATAAAATTTATGTATTAGTGGACAAATTTTGAACTTCATTCTCTTAAGAAGTGGGTTAAAAACTAATAAAAGACCTTATATTTTCATTCTTTACTTTCAAAAATTGGTTTGCTGTACATTGAAAAATATATTATTAATATATAGTCTTAAAAATTCGACATCATTGTAAACAACCTTAAAATTAAATAGAATGTAGTTGAATGAAATTTGTTAATACATTTAACATGGGAGAACTCGATTTACACGTGACGTAATCCAAGGCTGCTTTCCCATAAAGGTCTTTTTTAAATAGAAATTCATTAAAAAATATTCGATTAGTATTTTCTTCAACTATATTTAACAAATATGTCAGAATTTCTTCATTGTTGTCAGTCTTACATAACATATGTAAACCGGTTTGCTCTTTTGAATCTGTTAAAGATAAAAATTTCTCAAATATCTCCTTATTACACTTAATTTTGACAAAATCAAGCAAAGCTTTTAACATTGATGGGCTGTCAAAACTGCTTAAGATATAATGCAATATAGTTTTCTTTTCACAGTCTTTTTTAAAAAGTATATCATTTAGTTTAGTATCGTCAATTTCATTCAATAAAAAGGTTAAAATTTCCACATATTTTGTTTTACTTGCCTTATTTAGTATACAGGCGAGGTGTAATAGAGTATGTCCTTTACTATTTACTGAAAATAAGAGTGAATTAAGAATATTTAAGCTGCAATTCATTTTGATAAAATCTAGTAAGAGTTTAATCCTAACAGGATTGTCGTAAAGCAAAATGCAACAATGCAGTGGATTCAGTCCATCGTTGTCAGGTTTTATTAAAATGTTACTTATTATTTCAGGCTGGATTGTACTCAAAAAATAAATTAACATATTAGTATGTTTTAGCGCGCAAGCCAAATGTAATATACTGTGTCCTTTGTTATTAACTTTCAATAAAAGTGTATTAAAAATTTCCAAATCACAATCACGTTTCAAAAATTCTAATATCACTTCTAACATATAAGGAGTTTCGAATTCGGTAAGAATTAAATGCAATATAGTTGTCCCAGTCATGTCTGTTTTTAATATAAGTTCATTTAATATTTGTTTATTACACTTTACCAAATCCAGTAAAGAAATCAAAATTTCCTTGTGTCCCATTTTATTTTCGACATTTGTGCAAGCGGTGTACAATACACTACACTCAAAATTGTTCGCTGTGATTAAGAGGGTATTCAGTATTTCTGTACTACAGTTTGCTATTATAAATTTTAGCAAGGTTTCCAGCATGGAAGGGGTGTCATAATTAATAATTGTGTAGTGCAAAACTGTATTTCCCTCGATATCCCGTTTCAATAAAAGTTCATTAAGTATATCAGGTTTATCTTTTATTGAAGTTAAAAAGTCAGAAAGATATTCTTGATTTTTTTCAATACAAATATTATGCAGGATGGTCTGGTTTTCTTTATTTATTTTCAACAAAAGTATTTTAAGTGTTTCGTGAGTACAGTATTTTTTGGTAAAGTCTAGTAACACTTTAAATATGGAAAAAGATTCAAAATTGTGATTAGCGTAATATAATGCTGTATTTTCAAAGCAATCAGCCTTTAAAATGAATTCATTTAATATAACCTCATTATTTTTAGCCAAATTTAATAAATATACCAGAATTTCTTCATAATCGTTTTCATCTATTTTACGAGGACACTTTATACACGCAATATGTAACACAGTCATTTTCATATTATTTTCTTGAACAAAGAGCTTCCAAAATGTACTCGAATCGCAATTTTCTCCAACAAATTCTAATATTGTTTTTGCCACTGAATTTCGATGTAGAAGAGCGAAATGTAGTATAGTTTGTTCAAAATTACGATCTACCGAAAACAAAAGTTCATTAAATGTCTTAGACGATACACTGCATTTTATTACATTTAATACACTTTTAAAAAAAAATTCATCGTCTTTGGTGATATAACTGCACACGTATACCAATATGTCTTTTCCATTAGCACATTCGTCATTGGTATGTACAGCTTTTTCAAAGAAATCGGAAGGTAAATCTTTGATGTAAGATATTAAAATATCGAAAGTCTTTTCCCTAACGATTTGATAAAGTAATTCTAACTTGAAGCACTTTTTACTTATAATATTTATCATTCCTTGAGTCTTGTTGCTAAGTTTGTTCAAGAAATTTTGATTATTGTTCAAAAATGATCTTATTAATTCATAGTTTTTGTTAACTAAAATGTCCGAAAAAATAAAGTCCTGAATATATTCGTATTGTAAATTGTTAGCAAAATATTCAGACACAAAATATTCCGCAAAACTGCGGTGTACAAAATCAAGTTGTTCTCCATAAATAACAAGTATTCCGGTTTTGACCATTATTGCCTTGTTATCTGTTTCTTTGATATATTGTTCATATTCGGGAAATAATATTTGAAAAGCAAGTTCTTGGTGACTGGTTTGTAAATTTTTCAAATACCCCTCAAATATTTCGCGGCCTAGTACAGAGTTTCCAGCTGCATTTTTGTCTTCACAACAAATAGCAAATTTAGTATTTATGAATTCTTTATAAAAAAATGGCAAGCTTTTGTTTCCTAACTCCGTAAACTTATTTTGGAATAATGTTTCTGCTAACATGTTAAGGTGTAGGATGTTGTCAGTAAAGTCAGACAATTTATGAAATTCAAGATAATTTATGTAGATCTGCGCTAAGTCTGAAAAATTTAATTTATTCATTATATCATTCAGAGAATAGTTATTAATATCAGAAAAAACTTTTTCACAATCCGGACTAAATTTAATATTTTGTCTAATTTCTGTGATATATGAAAAAATCTTAACAGAGTATTTGTCAGAATTTTTATCATCAAGATTATATAAACTGAATAACCAGAAGTTATTTAAAAATGTAATTTTATTAACATTTTCTATTGGATTAAGGAAGAAAGCAGATGCACCAAGAGCCTTTTCGAGGCTAAGCTCTTCATGGTTACGTGTTGTTACCCACATTTGTTCAATATTTGAACTTTTAATTGCTGTAAGTAATAAAAGAGTTTTTTCCTTAAATTTTGGACTGATTTCATCAAATCCATCAAATAATAAAATAATTTTCGGCCTTTTGCAGTATTTTTTATCACAACTTAAAGATTTTATTAGAAGCTCTCTTACAAAATACTGATTTTGACTTTTATCTTTCTCACTATATAAAAGATTAGCTAGGAATACTATTGCTTTATTAGTATCATTTTCCCTAAACGTAATATCTTCCAAAGAGTTTATATCATTTTGATCGCCTTGATTTTTATATTTCTTTCTGTTATACACATAAGAGGATAAATTAATTCGTAATATCCATATATCAGATGATATCTTTTTAAGTTGGCGAGCAACTACAGTCATAAAGATAGATTTTCCGCATCCTGGACCACCAGCAACAATTACCACTTTTTCTTTCAATAATTTTTGATTGCTTAGATCGTCTTCTTCGAAACAAATATCATGTTTACTTAGAATATCATTACCATTTCTAATACTTTGGAGAAAGAATCTTCCATCCACAAATTCTATCCAACACACATTTTCTGTATTATTTTTGCATATCTCGCAAAGTATATTTTTAGGTTCCATCTGATTTGCAAGAACAATTCCATTTTTAAAAGTTACATTTGGGTCCCATGAAAAAACCCATTCATTTTTAATATTAATTTTTTTTAAATGATCTTCAGTAGCATTAGTGATAAAAAAGAGACATTGTTTTAAAAGTTCTTTGTTTTGAAATATGTTTGGTTGTATTTCTCTTGATGCTAATATTCTTGGAGTATAATAATCCTCCACAAGAGAGTGAGATATTAGAGCATCATTATTTCCTATCACCATATTATCTAGAAGAAGTCTTTCTAATGTCGATGCATCTATAATCTCCCTTGCTAAATGTATATCGATAAGTTGATTTAAGTTAACTTTATTACCTTGAAATGTAACTTGTCTTTCCAACAACTGAAATTGCGAATTTGAAGTTAGGTCTTTAAAAGAATTATTTTGATCATAAAAGCATAGCGTATTTAAATCTAGATATTTAAAGTCTAAAACATTATTTTCCTCAACGATGATTATGACATATTTTTCCTTAATGCGTTTAAGGATGGTAACCAATCGATTGGTGTCAATATTTAATCTGTTCTGAAATTCGATCACTAACCACTGATAACTTGGTTCAGAAACAAAGACATTAATAATGTTGAAGTTCTGTTGTATTTTATCGGCATCTACAAATATAATTTCGTCCTGATTAAATTCAAGTTTGGCAAACAGTTGGCTTACTTTAATAGCACTTAGTTTAGTGGATTGCGTAACAATAATGTAAATGCCTTTATCCTTTCTCAAGAAGTCATGTACTGACAAAGTGTTGTCAAATTCCATTTTATACTTTCTTAAGTCATCAATATAAAAGAAGGAATATCCCGCTACCAGTAAGGACTGGGTAGTATTATTAAGTTCCTCCAAAAACTTTTTTTTGTCCTTAATGAGTAAATATTTACTTTGGTTATTTTGATAGCTTTCAAACCATTTAAGAACCCGATTTTGCAAATAGGCATAGGCTAAATCAGTATTTTCAAATCTAAGAAACTGTCTTAATCCAAATCGAATATTTTCATTTAATTCATTATCTTCGTAGTTAACTAAATACCTAAATAATTCAATGAACTGAGATAACTTCTCTTCATTTTGCCTATTTACATTTAATCTTTGTTTTAATTCAGAGTAGTTCCTTTTCCTTAACTTGTATTTATTTGGCTTTGTATTTTGGTTACTTGCTTGCTCATTAAGTACCCAATTTCCCAATATTGGGTCATCTTCGATTTCTTTTGTGCTCTTAAAATACGAGAGAGCATCTTTATCAAATCCAATATTTGTACAAACTAAAAACTCTTCCAATAAAGCATCATTGAAGAAATCATTTTCTTTAATTTTGCAAAAGGAATCATAATAAGTCTTTAAGAAATATGGCTTATCACTTTTTGTATTTATTTTGGAATTTAAACGTTTACTAAAAAGATCGATTTTTCTAATTTTATGCGTAGTATCATTTTTATGTTTAACTTGAAGAAATTTGCACCTCCAAACTCCATTTTTCTTATACTTTAAAAATATGTCATCAAATTGTTCAGCTTCCTTCATTTCGGTTGCAAGGAAAAATTCTTGATCGTCTGGAACTCTTTGTAAAAAAAGTGTAAGAAGCCTTAGCTGATAGGTGAGACCGTGTAGTGTTTTCTTTGGTGCTGATGAAGTCGCGTAATTTTCTGCTTCCACGTCACTAATAATAGGTTCAGGTTTTTCTAAATGTCTATTTCTTGGCCTTTTAAGCGAATGGTTTTCATCTTCCTTCCTCAAGCGTTTTTTCGCCAACTAAAAATCGTTTATAACAGTATACTAAATATTACGGTTTCACGATTAACGTAAAAATATAATTAAAAGGGAATTACAGAGAAATACAAAACAGAGTAATAAAGGCAAAGCTGCTCAAAATTAAAGAAATCCCACTCTGCAATATACTGATATACAACGAGGACATAAAGTCCCAAATAAATTCATTATTAAAAAAACAGTTTTTTTTTGAAAAATCGTTTGAACACGACAACTTTTTTGTTTGGAACGAACTCTTTCGGATGTATTAAATTATACACGGTGGCTCCAAAAAAGCTCTGTTAAATCAAATTTAATTTTTTAAATAGTAACCCCCAATTTTCTGTACGTTTTTAGACTTCCTGAAAAAATTTGGAGATTTTTTTTATTACAAATCCTATACCTAAATGTTACTGCTTTCGATTTATCGATAGATAATAGATATAACAGTTAATTTATCATTTTGAAAAAATGTTGAAAATGCTTCCCATTGGTTTATTAGCAATAACTTAAGCGACTTATAAATTCATTCTGAACATTTATGACTAGTTCTGTAGTAATCAGTTTATTCAAAAAATAAGGTTAATTTTTTGAATAAACTGATTTTTTAAGTCTTTTATGTCAATTGGCTTATTTGGGAAAACTTTACCTTTAAGGTAGTCCCACAAAAAATAGTCAAGAGGGTATAAGTCTGGAGTTCTCGCTTGCCATTTAATAGGTCTCCTTCATCCATTCCACAGGTTTGCGGAAACATCATGAAAAAAGGCGTAAGTATCAGCTACTTAATTTGACGGGGCAGCGTCTTGTTAAAACTAGATATTCTGATGCAGTAAGTCGGGATTTTCTTCTTCAGTTAACAGAGGCGCCACTGAATTTTTATTTTGCCGGGTAAACTCAGAACCCCCCCCCCACGTTGTTGCTTGGGCCTAGCGTTCAACTCACCTCTTTCTAATTTGCTGCACAAAATTAAATTAATAAAAAAAGGTAACGGAGTGCGGAAAAACAAGAAGTTCTGGGTCAAATGAAAACTCATAAAATGTTTTGATACTAATCATACTCTTTATTTCCCGATAAAAATAGTGGATTTCCTAGGGCCCAGAAGGTGGATCGCTGTTTGTATCCCTAAGGATGGATTGCTGTTATTATCCCTAAGAGTGGTTGTATGTTGTTTTCTTGACCCCAATGGGTGGATTGCTGTTAGTTTCCCTACCCAGAGGGTGGACCCCGATCTTATGGGGTCAGATTGATTCCTTTGTTGACCCGTGCAAACTACCAAAATATCTGTCTCCAGGTTTATCCGAATAAAAAAAAACATAACTGTCAACAAAAGATATGGTACACCAAAAATCAACAAAATTATCAGGATAATTGTCGACTTTCCATCTCAGAATCCCAAAAACTTGGCAACTAAAAATTGAGATGGAAGTCTGCAGCTGAAAAATTAAGGCAAAACGGCCTCCGTTTATAACCATGGCCCTGCTTGCGCACTAATCGACTTCCGGTAGGCGCGCTCAATTACCACGTGTGAAAGAAATGACAGCTCAAAAACAAAGACACTGGGCAACAACAGTCTGCTGAAATGCATTAATTAGTTAAGCCAATTCTTAATCATTTGCATTTTCTACTCAAAATAAGAATAATAATCTAATAAGTATCCCAGTAGTTATTTTTAAATTGAAGTAATATAAATTAATACATGAATATAAATTTTCTGATTTCTGCAACCCAATACACCTAAAATCCCAACAAATACAAATATATTTGGCCGAGAAAAAAACAAGATCTATCTGAATACAAAAAAAGGTAGCAAAAAGTTTGATATTGCTAAGAAAATACCTAAGCACAGTGTAGTGAAATACCAAAGTAAAGGACATAATAATGGCAAATAAAATTAATAGAAACTGTATTTGATGAAATGCTTTTTTTCAAACATAATTTGCAAAATAAGGTTAAATTAAATAAATTAGCCATAGTGAGCTTAAGCGCAAAATTGAACCATGGCAACCCACCATTCCAGCCAACACATTTAATTTTTGTCTATATCAAGTGTTTCCCTCTCTCAGGGTTATATCCATTGAATACCGATAATTTTATAGGTTGATATCACGATTTATACAAAATGTGGGTTCGTCGGAAAAAACCATGTTTTTAATTAAAATCCCGAAAACACATTTCTTCTAACAGTTCACACAACTAAAGACGCTTGTCATAATCATCTCCATAAACTTTTGAATGATTTGCATTTTGAAAAGATTGTACTTATTGGTATGTAATGTTTTCGCAATATTCAAGTTTGTAGTGGTGTGTAGTTAATATGGTGTCTATCTTGGACACTTAACAATATGTCTACTATTTTGTCATCACTAGTTGCTGATCGACTGCTTCTTGGATCATCTCAAACATGGCAAAGTCAATGATATTTCTGCTCAATCTTGTTCACTATCGATTGTAAAATTGGTGGAAGATTAAGATATATATATATATATATATATATATATATATATATATATATATATATATATATATATATATATATATGATGGTGGAATATAGGATAAGAACCCCAGATGAAGTATGTATATATATATATATATATATATATATATATATATATATATATATATATATATATATACATACTTCATCTGGGGTTCTTATCCTATATTCCACCATCATAAGAATTCTTATCTTTCGTGCCTCAGTAAGTTTAATTTTTAGTTGAATCAAAGGGATAATTTGACAAAAGATGACAAAGCAACAGGTCATTGAGTCAGTTATGCTGAGAAATAATTATTTCGAGTTTTTATTGACGACAAATCGAAAACAGTTACCTTTAGGTATATAACACATAAGAGGAAAAATATTCAGAATTTTGTAGGAAGTCTAAAAGTGTATAAAAAATTGGAGGTCAATTTTTAAAAAAATCATAATTGATTGTGGCACAACTCCTTTCAAACCACCCAGTAAAATTCAATATATTGGAGAAAATTCATACCAAAAAGAAAACCTCGACGTATCTGAGTGACAAAGCATTTTGTAAATAATTTATTCCAGACTTTAGGTTCTCATTGCATGTATGTATTATTTAAATAAATTACGTTTAAGAAAAATTACCACCAGGTTGAAGCAATTTTGGTATCAACAATTCTACTATTTTATCTTATAATTAAGTTCAAAAAATATAACAATATACCGAGCAATACCTATTAAATTTAAATCAGAAGGTGCTAGTTGAAGTTCATATTAATTAGAAGAATTATAGGGAAGATCAGAAGTAATTTAAACTTGGTACCTTTAGTTTAAAAAGCATCAGTTTTAAGACGACCATCTTGTACTTTGTTGTAAATGAAATCCCTTAACTTTTCGATTGTCTATTAAATTAATAAAATAAATGTTTCATATACAGAGAAAGTGTGGGATATATATTAATAAGGATGACATTAACAACCATAGGGGCATTTCTATGATTTGCACAATTCTTAAGTTCTTTAAAGCTATATCACTCACCAACATTGTTTTTACCAAGGTCGCTTTATAGCAATTAATCTGGCCATATATCAGAATTATCTTCTTTCTTAAGTTGAAACCGGTCGTCTATTCATACCGATCTTTTTAAGGCCTTCGACAGTGAGGGTCACAGGTTGCTTTCGAGAAGCCTTCTAATATTACGATTTCGGGCCGTTAATTTAAATTGAGCAGCTCCTGTCAAATCATCGTTATCAACATGTTGTTTTGAATTCGGTTTCTCGAGATGTGTCTGTGACGTCAGCAAGGTTTTCATATATATATATATATATATATATATATATATATATATATATATATATATATATATATATATATATATATAAATATTATAGCATGCTATTGCATCTCACACGGAGGAATCCGTGAAAGCCGCATAAACATTTATACGCCATCCGACGGGAGGTCGGCAAAGCCGCGTTCAGTATTTGCATGCTTCCTTCGGATCTGTCCTTTGAACAGCCAGGTGCCCTGATGAGTCTAGTAGAGACGAAATATGTACCTCTGCCTTATCACTGTGGCGGGGAGGGTAAGTTTTGACTCTCTTTTCGGTATGGTGGTACAGGTAGGCCATCATCTCAATGATGGAATAGGATAAATTGTTTTCCTTAGCAATTTGTTCAAACTGTGCAACCTCTAACACGGAAGGGATATGGTTCGAGAGAAGTTTGCATTTACTGTTCGCATTTTACTTCATTCATGCACGGAGCTGCATATAGTTGTGCGTTGCGCAGGAGGTCGGCGAAGCCGCATTCAGTGTTGCATACTTCCTTCCGATCTGTCCTTTGCACAAACAGGTGCATGTCGGTACCCTGATGAGTCTAGTAGAGACGAAACATGTACATCTGCCGTATCACTATGGCGGGGAGGGTAAGTTTTGACTTTCTTCTCGGTATGGTGGTACAGGTAGGCCATCATCTCGATGGTGGTGTCATGGGATGAATTGTGTTCTGTAGCAATTCATTCAAATTGTGCAACCTCTAACACGGAAAAGATATGATGGAACGAAGTTTGCAATTACTGTTTGCATTTTACTTCATCTATTCACGGAGTTGCATATAGTTGTACGTTTGCTGAATGTGATTTCAGCACTACAACGGCATAATGTGGATATATCCACTGCTATTGCATCTCACACGGAGGAATCCGTGAAAGCTTCATAAACATATATATATATATATATATATATATATATATATATATATATATATATATATATATATATATATATACATATATAGTATTATTTAGATTTATCTCTGTAGTGGATTATTTTTGCAATAAATAAATAATATTTAGTACTATGAGTAGGAATGAAGAACCGCTATTAAATTTCAACTTTCTCTTCTGCTTTGTTGGGGTGTCTTCATGATAAAAAATCTTTCACCTGACGAACAACTCAATCTAAATATATAAAGCTTTATTTTTCAGCTCCAAAAGCTATGTACCTTCTAAAGCAATTCTATATGAGTTTTTTCTTTTAACTATTTATCCATATTCTTCAATTGAGAAAAGAATCATTAAAGAAGGTACTTAACTTGCTTATGTGTCATCAAACAAAGTTTCTAATATTCAGTCGGGTAAGTTGAGTGCCATTATCTTATCTATGTTGTAGTCTAAGAATTATTTAAGTTTGCTATTTCTTTATCACCATAACATCTACTTGTGCACTCGAATCCGCAAATGCACGACCTTTCGTTTAGAGATAAAATATATCAAAATTAAGTTTAGTCATACATGCACTTTGCTTTTCTTGTTGAATGTATCCCTTTAGTTTCTTTACCTACTAGGTTTTTACATTTATTTTTAATTAAAGTATGATTTAGTTTTAATAGTATTGCTTGACTACCAACTTCTTTCCCACAATTTCAAACTATAAATTTAGCGATCTCGTTCAGCAAATTTTGCTTCCTTTTTCTCAATTTTTGAGTATGCTTTATCGTCCGGTATAGAAAATAATTTACTTGTGCTTTTTTCTCACCACCAAAACAATACAACCAGCTTCTTAAATATGAGCTGTTTTTTAAGAAATAAAGCAGTTTAAGACATTTTGATTTATAATTTATTCTTTTCAAATTTCTATTTAGGCTTTCTGAAGTATAGCTGATGCTTCCTAAACTAAAATTCATTAATTCAAGTTACGACTAATATGGAAACATATAATCTGTTCAAAAGTGCAACTGGAAAAACTACCAACTTGGTAGAATATTTTGTAATAATTTTTCGTATAAAGTGTTGTAATTTTTTCTTGTTTAATATCACAAAATCTATGAAAAGGTTACAAGCTATTTTTCTCCTTGGGAAGGAAATAAAATAATAGACACACAGGTGAAAAGTTTCCGTTTCCTTTTAAAAAAAACTTTTGAGATATTACATCATAAATTAGGGAAGTTAACGCTTCTAACAAAATAAAATATAAAACCTATGTCACCTCGGCGATGAGTTGATTATAGTTGACTACACTGCTGTTTCTTTAATTTTGATTGGATAGATAAATAACTAATTTATTGGATGGATAATTTAATTTTCGAGTGAAATAAAATAGTATTAATACAACAAATTACTTACAGAATCTTTTTCGGTTGAAGCCATTTTAACTGAAATAATATAAATACAAATATTCTAGTACCATTATATATCACACACTGATTATTTTTGTTACTCGAACAAAGAGTTCAAATAAGATATGATATTTATAATATGATATGATTCATATTATAAATATCGTAAATTATTGTTTCTAGCTATTATCCTAAAACGTAATTTTGCAAACATAATCTCTTGCTTCTGTTCCTTTAATTTTTACTAAAATTTGTTATTTATTTTAATTCCCAACGAAAATTTGATTTTAACCCATAGAAATTAGATTCTAATCGGGAAAAAAATGCGATCTGTTATTTTATTTTTGTAAAGTGTTCATTTTGGTATCCTTTAAAACAGACATCGATGGTAAGATTGGTAACTTCCTGCTAATAAAATGTCGGTCCAAAAATCGTCACTTTTTTCGGTTTTTCCAGTTTATCTCGAAAACTAAAAGTTGCATGGAAAAATGTTCAATATAAGAGTTGTAGATAATTAAAAAAGCTATCAACTCATATGACTAAAGTTATATGTAGCGCCGCTAGTTACCGATATATAATTTTTTTCACGAAAATTATCATTTTCTTATATTTTAAAGAAAATTATATTTTTTTACGAAGTATCGCCTTAAAATTGAAGAAAAATATAAATATTGATTAAAAAAAATAAGTGTGCTAAACCCGCAAATTGTGTATTGAATATTTTCTGAGAAAATGGACTTCAAAATTGAAAGTTTGACCTCCATTATTCGCTCTCCTAATTAAGATGCAGCGACCAGTCTTACGTCAATTTGTTAAAAATAATATACATTTTTCAGACGTATTTAAAAAAAATAATTTTTAATTTGGAGACGGAAAATTTTGAAAAAACAAATTTTCGGATCGTTAAATTACAATAACTTTTTTCCTAGCGAGCTTAAAATTAACATGCTCATAAGATCTAAATGCATTATATTCAATTTCTAGAAACGAAAAATGTTCTCTTATGATGAAAAACATTTTTTTTTAAATCCGAAACGTCGCAGCTAAGGGAAGATATTGTTGAATACTCGTAGTTTATCTGGAACTTTTTCAATTTCGCAAAAACCATCCCTGCAGAATATATGGAGCTCCAAAAAGCGACCGCAACCTTGATAATTTAGTGAGCGGGTGACCGTATTAAAAGCGCGCAGAATACATACGCTCTGTGCTGTTTCCGAATTTCGGAGGAAGTTATACATTATTTCAATATAAACACTAATGTTTTATTTTAATATTTATTAATTATTTTTCTACAAATCTCTTACAAAAATAAATACAAAATATAATAATACATTATACAACCTTCTCTTATTATTACATCATCGTCCTGATTGCTTATTGAATTATTAAATTCATGATTAACTTTATTTTCGTCCTCATTGCTCATGTCATTCTCATACTTATTATTTTTTCATGATTATCTTTATCATCAGTTTCTAAGTCAATATCTTCAAGAGTAATATTTTTCGAACAATTCTCACGTTGACACACATAGTGCTTATTTTTTTTTTTAATTTTGTGAATAATTGTATATTTATAAATTGTGAAAACAAAAAATGTTGCAAGAGTCCCTAGAAAGTACTGAATGACAATTTTTTTTCTGCGGTTGCAAAAAAAGTATTTTCATATATACTTCACTGTGACGTTATAAAAAAATCCAGGCTTATTATATGTGTAATTCTCCTTTCAGGCAGAGAATATGAAAGATATATATATATATATATATATATATATATATATATATATATATATATATATATATATATATATATATATAAAGTTTATTTACTGCAAATATTGCTCTGGTCCTCTCTCTATACGCGTTTCGATCACCTCCTGATCTCGTCAGTGGAGCTGTATTGGACCGAGGGCAACATTAGCAGGAAACAACTGAAATATGAAACATAAATTTCAAGGAATGTCGGCAGGATATTGCACCTGCCATCTACCGACTTCGATGTCAGACTGAAAAATATCGTCAGTCAAATGACATCTATGAATCATTGGAGTATCGTGAAATTTTTAAAAAATCAAAATTTCATAAAAAAATAGTTTGTTATATATGTAATTCTTCTTTCAGGCAGAGAATATGAAAAATATATACACAAACAGTTTATTTCCTGCAAATATCGGTCTGGTCCTCTCTCCATACGCGTTTCGATCATCTCATGATCTCGTCAGTGGAGCTTCGATTTTTTTGTCGCTCAATTTGAACAGGATCGGATAAACTGTGGTCGCTTTTTGGAGGTCCATATATTTTGCAGGGATGTTTTTGCGAAACCAGAAAATTTCCAGATAAAATACGGGTATTTAAAAATATCTTCCATTAGTTTCGGCCCTTAATAGTCATTAGACGCGACTTTTCGTATTAAAAAAAAAGTGTTTCTTATCATATAACATTTTCATTTCCAGAAATCGGAAATGATACATCTAAATCTTATGAGCATATTAAGAAAATTTTAAGTTGACTAGGAAAAAAATTGTAATTTTTTAGATCCAGAAATTTGGTTTTTCAAAATCTGAAAAATTTACGTTATTTTAAACAATTTGGCGTAAGACTGGTCGCTGTATCTTAAATATGACAGAAAATAATCGAAGTCAAACTTTCAACTTTTTCTCAAAAATTATTCAATGCATGGATTACGGGTTTAGCACACTTTTTTGTGTGCACAATATCTCTATTTTTCTTAAATTTCAAGCCGATAATTCGTAAAAAAATAATTTTCTTTAAAATGTAAAAAAATCATAACTTTACCGAAGAAAAATTATATTTCGATAACGAGTGGTATTATCTATAACTTTCCGAAAACGGGGAACAAGGACATTACACACTTTAAATCCCTGCGACCCATCAGTCTCATATCGTTTATTTTAAAAACGATGGAGAAAGCAGTAGATAATTATATCAGAACAGAAATTCTTGAACAAGCACCACTGCATAATCATCAATATGCGTATCAAATCGGTAGGTCTACAGAAACCGCACTGATACAATTAACAGATGAGATTCAAGAAACACTGAACAGAAAGGAATCTGTAATATGTGCCTTCCTTGATATAGAAGGAGCTTTTGATAACATTCCATATGAGGCAGTCAAAAGAACACTCGACGACAGGGGAGCACGACTTCTCTCCACTAGAATAGCAGATACAGAGATAGGATAGGACACTATCACCCTCTGTACCACCAGAGGATGCCCTCAGGGGGGAAAAGCCTCTCTACTTATGTGGAGCTTAATTGTAGATCACCTCCTCCTCGATCCGACTCACCTCGACATATCTTGTCAGGGCTATACTGATGACGTGGTCGTGATCGCAAGAGGCAAATTCGAGCATAGTTCAAAGAGGGCTTGAATACATTAGATAATGGTGATGGGACTAAACATCAACCCCACCAAAACCACCCTAGTAGCATTAATAAGGAAAAGAGATCTCGATCTGAAGACTATTAAAATGGATGGGAGTAAGCATGAAAAAGAAGTAATCAACAAGACTACAAAAGCCTTGATGGTCTGCAGAAACTTTGCGGGAAATAGATGGGATACAATCCCAAAAATCCTGCAATGGATGTTCACTGCAATAGTGAGATCAATCATCATATATGAAATAATGATCTGGAGCAAAAGAACTAGTTTGGCCAATACGAGAGCTAACCTCTCGAAAGTTCAAAGACTGGCCTGGGCATGTATAACCGGGGCAGTGAAAACCTGCCTAATAGCCACCATGGAAGTAATTCTAAACCCTACACCTCTACATATATTTCTAGAGAACATGGCGAAGAGGATAATTTATAGGATGATGAGAGATGAGGTCATAAAACGAAGGCTCAATCCCTCATCCAGAAATCAACAAATCTTGGACATACCCCAAGATGAAACGAAAAAGAAATTCAACTTTGGAAAAACTTCAACACAAAGTTGAGTCGCAAGAGCGAATGAGACAGAGACACCATTGAAAAACTCAGCAAGAAATCCACTCTATGGTATACAGATGGCTCCAAAACAACCGAGGGAACTGGAGTAGGAATATATGAATCTGGCACTAGACACGACGAAAGCTTGGGAAGTCACCAATAATTTTCCAGGCAGAAATACATGCCATTAGGATGTGTATTCAATTTAACTAGGAGAAAAACTATCACGGCCAAGATATTATCATCATGACGGATAGTGAAGCAGCCATCAGTGCGCTTTGCTCTCAAGTTAACAGTGCCAAAATGGTCTGGGAATACCTAGAGGAATTGAATGATTAGTATGAATAATAAAGTCGCCCTCATGTGGGTACCGGGAGATACCGGGATAGAGGGGAATGAAATAGTATACAGGCTTGCGAGCAAAGGGGCTGAGATACCATTTTTAGGGTTAGCGCCTTTCTGTGGAATCAGTAGCAGCCTAATGCTGGAAGAACTAAAGATACAAAAAGAAAGCAGGAGATCCAATTATTGGACGGAGCTGCAAGGATTGAAACAAGCTAAGATATTTCTGAGGAACTACGACCAGAAGAGATTCAAATAATGCATAAGCCTGAGTAAAAACCAACTCACACAGTTCTGACATGGATCCGATGGGGCATTGCCACCTGAAGGGACACCTCAAGAAACTCGGACTGGTAAAAAGAGAAGAGTGCAGTTTCTGTGAGAAGGAGTATGAAACCTCTCTTCATATACTTGCAGAGTACAGCGCTCTAGAAAACCCTAGCATGCGGTTCTTGGGAGCACACCAAATCGAAGAAGGGAGCTACCCACCCTCAAGCCGTCCAACATCCTTAGATTCCTGAAGGAATTAGGACTGAAGGACCTGCTCTAGCCGATAAGGTGACTCTTACGACTGGACAACAGTAGGGGAACACAATAGATCTACCAGGTCGCAGTGTACAGACCCCCAAATCTACGCACATGCATACATCAGAGGTCTCAGTTTTTCCAAAAACGTATTCTTGTTTGTCTAATCTTTATGAGCTATAAGCTTATAAATAGATGTCGATGCCTGTGAAAGATAGGGTAAAGTTCGGAAGAAATACATATTTTTTCGCAAAAGTTGCAGTTGTAAACTATTTTGTGGTTTAATGGATTTCTCTGCGGTAAAACATTAAAACAAAAAAATATACTTAAATCTTCACCGAATATTTATCCTTTTTTAGTAGTAAGGAACCTCTGGTTTTGTATTAGATTTATTATCTACACTTTTAAGAAGATTTTAAATATTTTTCCATGTCAAAACTCGAATTGTTACCGGAGATATACTAATTTATAGTAAGCGCGCCGGAGACAGCTAAACGTACAAAGGAATTGTTTACTTGAAGCCGTATCGGGATTCGCTTTTTACAAAAAAAGAATGTAGAGGTCAGTTGCAAGACGCATCCGCACACATTTATGAAAAATAAAAAAAAATAATAAAGGGCTAGGTACCAAAAGGACACTAATAGCTAAGCATATCGAGGAATTAACAATTTATTATGGTCAGGCTATAGAAGAAACATAAATATATAAAGAAATGAAATATGCAATATTTGTGTTTATCATAAAAAATCTGCTGGTACAAGCAATAGCAAGATAAGTATCTCCTCGGCTAAGGTGCTAATTTCAAGAAGCGAAGGCCTGTAGAACTGTGGATTCTTATAAACAAAAAATCATCTCCCTTTGTCCAATAAGTTGTTAAACCTGTATATGAAAAATTAACTGATACTGAGTTGTTACATCCAGTTTATTGCAAAGGTGTTATTATAAGTAAAAAATTCTTGATATTCATAAGAATATCTTCGGCTCTATGACTCTTTAATATTGTCTTTGATATCACAGTGTGATGTTACGTATTGGCCAGTATTCAAAATTCAAACAAACATTTTATTTTCCTCATATTTATAAGTATTTTCAGTTCTCGTTTTTGGGGTAAACAACAAAAGCTATAATATTTATAAAAGCAACCGTCTCGGCGGTCTTAGTAATAGTAACCCTTTTATACTTTATAATATCCATAGTACCGCGGATCAATCATTGATCAAGATGACGAAAGATGCGGCCATCTTTATTCGCTACCCAATTAAAATTGCTCATCGCCTACCGTGCAAGATAGTCAGCTTCTTGTTAACCCTTAAGGGTGCATTCCACTAGGCGCTCACAACGCTCAAAATATTCCTTTAGCCGTTCCACTTGATGACTACGGTCGTTGCAGTCGCGGCGAAAACGTCATTAATGACGTCATTGTTCTCGCTTACGCCGAGCTCACAACGACCCATCTGAAAAGGTGAGTCAAAGTGGACGTTGAGAATTTTGGCGCGGTTTTTTAAATTTAAAGATAATTGGATATAAGAGTTTCAAAATTACAGTGTTATATATAAGAGAAAATAAGTATAATTTAGTTTAGATTCAAAATACACTGAATTACACGGTGTAATCCAATCCGCAAAAGATGTTATTGAAAAATAAATTTATAAAATGTAGTAATTATATGCAAGTAGATTTATAAAATGTAGTAATTATATAAAATTTACCTAAAATAACTTTGGAATTCTTCATCTGAATAACGATAAAAAACATTCTCATGATCGATAATACGTGGCCTAAGTTTTCGCCTTTTCCGATTTTGTAAAACTGCTTTCCATTTTTCATCTGAACTAAATGAAACATTTTTACGATTCATCAACAAATATCCAACTATCGCCAGAAAAGATATTTTGATTATATTTCAACGTAAATTACTTGAAGACTCTACTAAAATAAAATATAAGAAACTAAATAGTATTTTTTTTCAATATAACGCAAGTTAACCAATAATTATATCCAATTATTAAAATTAAAGTTACAAATTATAACATAACCTTTTCAAGTTTCTGATTTATTATCAAATCCGCCATTTATAATATTTAACTCGATGCTTAAAACGTCCACAATCCCATTCCACTTGGGTTTATGATTGTAATGCTCACAAGCTAGTGGAACGGGAAAAACCGCGATCATGAGCGTGATTGTTATGAGTGCTTAGTGGAACGCACCCTAAGTAGTACACTTAATACAGGTGAAAAATATACCGAATTTCGCGTCGCACATAAGTCGCGTATTTCTCTCGATGCTATCGTATTATAATGCCCCGTTCGTTGGGCTTATAATTTCCCATATTTAATCACATCTCTTGGGCTGCAGGTGGCCAATTCTAGCTCTAACCTGTCAGTTAGTTTAAATTAATCGATTTTCCACACAGTTATTAGTATTTCATTATTGAAATAAAAACAGTCTTATTTCTCGTCACGATCAATTAACCTACATTATCCTATTTAAGGATACGAGTAAAAAAAAAGCCATGCATTCTTTTCTCTCGTCAAAGGAATATTGAACTCACAGCACTTCAAGAAGTGTCATGTTGTTTTGTTAGATGATGGATTTGTTAAAGGTTATTTACAATATATAGTTAGTTGAACCAGTGACTCCTATTTACTCCTAGTGAAAAGCAATTGAATCAGCACCTTTGCAAATACAGCAAGAAATTCCTTGACTTTTCAAGGTGTGGTGGTTTCGGTGTAACTACCATATACCGTTAATGTTGGATCTCGATGTGAAAATCGTTCCGATACTACATCCAGCACTTACATTACGTGAAACAAAAGTCTCCAGGGGCTTCGGAATATCTGCCTTAGGTTTTGCTACAGTATGAGAAAGTTCGATAATGTAACACCTGTATTTCAGGCATCCCGATACTTTAATTTGGAGGAAGGATTCTTTGTACATTTGGCGACCCTTGTTCACAGGATTGTGTTGACAGACACACTCTCTTATCTATCTAATAAATTAATTCGTGGCATTGATATTCATGAGGGGCAAACACGCTATAGTTCCAAGTTCACTGTCCCGAAGCCAGAACTGGCCTTTTTTAGAGATGTTTCAGATACAATACAATAAAAATTTACAATTCTTTTTCTGAGAATGTCATAACCTATAGGAATGTCACTAGCTTCAGAAGAGCTATTAAGTTATTTATTATTGCTACGCGTATTCAGGTACAGTGATCTTTTGGAACTGTAGCACGTAGACGCACAACAGTGTAAAGGTAGAAGTTTTTAGGATTTGTATTTTTTTTTCAATTCATTTTATATCATCGATTATATTACGCAATCCATTATTATACTTGTCCAATCTATATTTTATATGCTAATAAAAGATATTATTATTATTACATGCAAAATAATAATGAAAATCTCAACGCTGTTATTTGATCTATGGCTCGAAAATTACTCTCCAATGGTGCAAAAATTGTTGAGATAGCATCTTATATTGCAGCTAGTATATTCAATTGTAAGTATATTAATATCTTACATATGATGCAGGTGTTTAATTTTGTAACTCGATCAAATGTAGTGCATTAGGTTCAGTTCTAAGAGAGCTGCAAAGAACATGGAACCACAAAGGATAACGATAGCTAGTCTGAGAGTCCAGCAAGAAACCAAAGATGTCAGAAAGTGTAGAAGAGCAAATTAAAAAGGGTTAACGGGCATAGTAGCATTAGTAGAAGACCGCATATGTATCGCAGATTGAAATTAATATAAAAAAAAAATATTTAATTTTAAGACGCCGACTCGGTATTTCTTTTCTTTTGAGTTTTTTTTTCGAAACTATTTTTTTCAAACTGGTAGACAATATATTTGGTGATATACTTAACTGATTTTGATGAAATTTATACTGTATATTGTTAATAACATTATCTTGGGTGAGGCCTAGGATTTTTTGTTTGGAAACCGTGTTCAATATTTATTAATTTTTTCTTTATTCACCATTTCTGTAAAGATCAGATGATCTTTTTAAACAACTGTATGTAAATTTTTCCTCATAGTATACTTTTATTTTCAAGAAAATTAAATATATTTGGTAATTTCTGATTCATCAGAAACAATGTTAACTGAGGTTTTTAAAAACAATCTCATTAAAAATCAAATATATCTGCCGTTTTTTGATTTTTTAATCGTTATTTTAAATTTATTTATGGAAATATAATGCATTTGCAAAAAATAAAAATAGTTTTATATATGCAATAGTCACCTAAAAAAAACAACTTTATATCTATTTTCGCGCCTGGCCAAACCCCTCAAATGCATAGCCGAGCAGCGAAAATACGAAACTTTTATTCGCCTCTAATGTACTTCCGTAATCCTTCTCCATACAATTTGCAGTTTGAGAGTGCCACTGGCATAACTTAAATTGTGACCATTATTCCTTTGGACAACAAAAGCCATATCGTCACATATAAAACGTTTCAACAAAGAAATATTTACGCAGAAATTCGAATGCAGTATTATAAAAATAAATCATCTAGACTACCAGCTGACAGCAAAAGTAAAAATATTTTAAAAAAGTGAGTTCTCCAAATCATTAAAACTAACAGTTGGCCTGGATATTTTAAACAAGTAGTTTAAAAATTGTTAACATGATAACAAAATATTAAGGTCATAAAATTAAAAACCCATAAAGTTTGCCATTTTTATATAATGCGGTACATCCTTTGCCATCCATTAGAATATCTACCAGTTGCCATCTTCAATTATTTCTAATGAAATATTATTCCTACAGTCTTAGTTTTATTTTATAATATATTCGTAAACTTGAAACAAATATTTGTGTACAAATGCGGTGTTCTACTTCATTCTACAGGTGATCTAGATCACTGCAAAAGTCGAGTCTCATTCTTTTAAACAAATCAAAAAACAGTCCGGCTGTATATAGGTCATAGATAAAATATTTATTAGATCCGCAAAGTTTAATCTTAAAAACGGCAAATTTAGGACAATAAACCGTAAACGTCGTAGAGCAACGGTTGACATGCACACTACAAAATTATCAGCTGACCTATGACAGGACCGAACTTCGAAAATCTACTTAGTTAGTTCAGATTCAGTTAGTCATGAATGGTGTATGAATGTTATTAGAGTTGCAATATTTAGTAAAGATGTCGGTGACATCACATAACCACAAATGATATCTGAAACAGGAGTGAATAATCCGGTCATTGTTGGTACCGATGGGAGTTAGTTTACTCATTTCTTATACTGTAAAAATTAAATTTATATTCAGTGTAATTATTTTTTTTAAACTATTGTTTTTGTTTGTGTGCGTTAATTTTCTGGTTGTGAGGTGTGAATAATTGAGTACCTTTTTTAACCAGGCAATTTATTCTCTAATTATAAAAAAATATATGACTTTTTTCATTTCGTGATTTTGCATTTTTAATAAAATATTGATACGAAACGGATTTTTCAAAGGATATACAGTATTTAAAAATAAATTGATTTAATAATATTTTTCTGCCGTAAGGATGAACAGAATATATATCTTTTTACCGCATTAATTTTTTTCTGACAAAATCATAAAATGCTATTTGAAATTAAGTAAAAAAGCTCATTGTTGGAAGTGAATTAAAAAACGTACTAACAAAAGAAATCAAGATTTCTACAACTTTTTTCGCAATCTTTTGCCTGTAGTAATATATTAATGGATTTTTACTTTAAGGATGTAAAAGTGGGGATCACCGTGGCAACAATAATGATAAGAATTTAATAAAATGAGTACGGACACAACTATTTCTTAATTTACTTCCAAAACCAGTGTTAATAGTAAACAATGCTTCTTAATGCAATTTTCTCAATATTAGGAAGTAAAAAACAATAAATCTTGGAATGGCTGCGGGAAAAACAAGACAGTTGGGTAGAAACTTCGGGTAAATATAAACTGGATGAAGTTATGCAAGAATACAGATACTGTGTTTTATGGCTATCATTGTATCATCCAGAACTCAACCAGATAAAAAAAAAATTGATCAACAATGAAAAACTGTTAACAAGTTGAAATAAAACTTTTAAATCGACAGATCTCAAAACTTTAACAAGACAAAAGTTTTTTGAATCAGAAAATCATTCATACAGTAACTTACAAGTTATAGAACCAATATCCGATCTGACTAAAATATGAACCTTGTATAGAAATATTTTACGTATATTTATGAAAGAAAAAAAAATAAACCTATTTTGAAATGGTCAGTTTATATTTGTGTAGGTAAAAGATTGTTAAGGTTGCCTTTACCATTTTCTTGACATATTGATGTCTGTACTTTTCTCCATAAAAGAGACTAAACTGGATTTCATGCGACTGTTCAGATTTTTTTGAAAGAATTTGCTGCTTTAAAGGTCAGTTTATCTTTTGGTCAACGTTTGGAAAGTGTAAAAAATATATCATACGACATGTTTTGGAAATTTGATGTGATACGAAAACATAGCCAATCTGTAATAAAAATTAAAATAAGTATTAGAAAAGACTATACTATGTATTTTCAAGTAAAATTTACAGAAAAAATGGATTGGACAGACAGATTAGAAATATAAATAACATTGTAAAGCAACACTATTTGTTTACACTATGAAAAAAGAGAAAAATAAAACAAATAAGTTATGTACACATTTTTATTAAAAATATTATTGACCTGAAAACAAAATTCACCTGGAAATTTTTTGTCTTATTAATTCTCCTTGCATATCCTCAATTTGTTTATTTACGAAACCAAAAAACCCTATTTTCGCAATCACAAATATGATATTTTTAATCGATTTTGATCTAGGATTTTCGGGTAAAACATGAACAAGTAAATGATTATTAAGACACAAAATCTGTCGTCCTCTTTACTAATTTTTGAACTCATATAATTAACAAAAACTTCAAAGAAATTAGGTTCCCTTTTGAAATAAAATGCATATTTTAATAACCTCTGTGGATGGACGTATTAGGATTCCTCTATTTCTTTGCTTTACTAATTTAAACTGAGTGTCATCGACTGGGTCATATTCTTGTTTTACAGGTAGTACAAAAAATAAGTTATTTAATTTTCTTACCACAAAATCCACTGTATAAGCAACTACATACTTTGAAATGGGAGAAATATGAAGTATAAAGGTAATGAAATCATTTTCAATTTCAACGTATGTAATCTGGCATATCCAGATTGGAGTTTTTTTTATCATCGATACGTGATGCGACAATGTACTGGTATCATCCAAGGCAGCAAAATTTCCTGTAATGTATTTTATATCTTGATTTAAAACGAGTAATTTATAATAATTGAAAAATTGAAAGGCTGTAGGATTTTTGTAACAGCTGTTCCTAGACCTGAAACAAAAATAAAAAGTTTTATTGAAGGCAGAACATTTAAAGGTTATGCAGCGAATTTACTCGAAGCGAAACAAAGTAGAATATCATGCATTAGACTACCAACTATATTTCTAAGATCTAACAAATCTATTTATTTGCAAAGGTAATTAATTAGAATATAAATATTAACTTCCCGATTAACTAATAATCTCAAATATAAACTAATTTACACTAATTTTCTAACGGCAAAATTAAACTTTCCAGTTTTCCACTTTTGTTTTCCTTGTGTCATTGCCACAATTAAAAATTTAATTTTCAGTAACTCTAAATAGATAATTTGTAATAAATTACTTATAAAATTTTAATTTTCACTTTTACAATTTAGGTTAGCAAAAATTATTTCTAAATTTGTAATTTTAAAATTATCAATTTGCATCACATTTCTGAGAAACGGGCCGCAGTCTAAATTTAAACCTTATTAAACCATTGATATATAACATAAGGTTTTAAATGTTATTTTTATTTTCATTTCTATTTAACTTAAAATCTTGGTTTTACAAAAATATCAAACTGGGCGAATTAAGTAAAAACAGCATCCCAGCAGACACTCCATATATATTTCAGAAAAATAATATCAGATGGTCCTGACTCGTTTTATATGTCATTATATTCTTGAAGGAAGCGTTATTCTTTTCTACATAATGTGTACTGAACTGTGCAATAATATATGTACAGGGTGAGTCAACGATTGGATGAAGTAAGTTTGTGCCTTTTCGGTGAAATTTACAAAGAAACTATATTTATTGTTTGATACAGTTTATTTTACGCAGATTTTAAAAATATTTAGGACTCTACAGGGTGAGCCAAAAAACTAGGACAGCATAAAGTTGTATTTTTTTAAATAGAACACCCTATATACGAATCATATTTTCGATTTAGCTTATAATTTTAAATCTTTTTTATTAAGGGTTTACTATAACAAAACTTTATAGTTTCTGAGATAATTAAGTTTAAAGAAAAAAAGTTACATTTTCAAGCATCAATTCAATCCTAAATAACGTTTTCAATTTTGTGACAAATATATTCAAATTTGGAAGGCCAAGGACAAGTTAACATAATTTTTACCTAATATTTGCAATAAAAGCTACATCGGCTCAAATTTGAACAAGTTTAAATGAATAAATATCTTTTTTTTAATGGTACACCCTGTATATTTTCATGTTATTTAATAGAGTAATAAAAACCCTAAAAGTTTTGTTCAATATATCCTATACCTATTTATAATAGTTTTTGAGATATTTCAGTTTTTCTTATTTTCCATACTTTTTTACAGAAATAGTCTTCATTATCATAGTAGTCATGTAAAATAATAAAAAGAAACTACAGAAACAAACAGAATGTGGTTAAATATGATGAAATACATTATTCGTTATATTACAACGGCAATAGTTTAATTAAACATAATGTGAAAAAATTAACACAACAATAACGACAAGGCAAATACATATTTACTTTTATACTAAATTGAAACAAAAAAATTACCTATTAAATACTGAGATTAATTATTTCTTTTTAATAAGTGTTCGAATAAACGACCCTCTTGTGCAATGCACAAATTTAGTCTTTTTTGCAGATTTTCTCGGACCCTGGACAAAATTAGTGGCGTTATTGTTCTACAGGTATCCCTAATCCTGTTTCGCATATCTTCCACTGTTGTTGATGGATTAACATACACCTTATTTTTAATATAACCCCATAGGAAGAAATCTAATGGGGTGATGTCGCAAGACCTTGGTGGCCACTCAATGAAACCCCCACGTCCAAACCATTTTTGCGGATATCGTTGGTCCAAAAACGCACGAACTTCACGATGGTAATGCGCAGGCGCACCATCGTGCTGGAACCACATACTGTCGAGCTCATTCCTATCGAGACCTTGAAGCAGTTGGGGTAGTTCTTCTTGTAGAAAGTTCAGGTAACTATGGCCATTTAGTGGTTAAAAACGTGGGGTCCAATAATTCGATTATGATGAATACCACACCAAACATTTAATGACCAGTGGTTTTGATGTTGCACCTCTCTAATCCAAAATGGGTTTTCTGTGGCATAATAATGCATGTTGCGTCTATTTAGGGCACCGTTACTTCTAAAAGTAGCTTCATCACTAAACATTACCTTGCATAATAAATTTGGATTTAATTGAATCTCCGCATTTATTGTACGACAAAAGTTTACACGACTTTCAAAATCCTGTCCATGCAATTCTTGGTGTAATTCCATGTGATATGGATGATACCTATATTTCTTGGTAGTATGATTAGCGGTGGATTGTGATGTTTCACATAATGCTGCTAACTGACGGCTACCAATATAAGGATTTTCCTGAACATTTAACAATACTTGTAGTTCTTTTTCTTCATTAGTTACTGGTTTGTTGACCACTTTACGTTTTGGATAATCAACAGTACCAGAAGAATCAAATCTTTGCATTAAGTTTTGAAAAGTATGGGTATTAGGCTGGCGTCGATCAGGATACTTCATTTTGTAAATTCTTTGAGCAAGAAGGCAATTTTTTTGAGCCTCTCCTATTGTATAAATCATATCTATTAACTCGTTCTTTGGAAAATTCATTTTACAATATAAGATGAATGCAAAAAAAACCAAACTACACTACATAAAAACCAAAAGAAGCGATTGCGGTTATAAATTAGACACACAGAAAAATGTTTTTACATTGTTTTTGCCATGGCTACTATGATAATGAAGACTATTTCTGTAAAAAAGTATGGAAAATAAGAAAAACTGAAATATCTCGAAAACTATTATAAATAGGTATAGGATATATTGAACAAAACTTTTAGGGTTTTTATTACTCTATTAAATAACATGAAAATATACAGGGTGTACCATTTAAAAAAAAAGATATTTATTTATTTAAACTTGTTCAAATTTGAGCCGATGTGTTCAACACCCTGTAGCTTTTATTGCAAATATTAGGTAAAAATTATGTTAACTTGTCCTTGGCCTTGCTAAATTCCAAATTTGAATATATTTGTCACAAAATTGAAAACGTTATTTAGGATTGAATTGATGCTTGAAAATGTGACTTTTTTTCTTTAAACTTAATTATCTCAGAAACTATAAAGTTTTGTTATAGTAAACCCTTAATAAAAAAGATTTAAAATTATAAGCTAAATCGAAAATACGATTCGTATATAGGGTGTTCTATTCAAAAAAATACAACTTTATGCTGTCCTAGTTTTTTGGCTCACCCTGTAGAGTCCTAAATATTTTTAAAATCTGCGTAAAATAAACTGTATCAAACAATAAATATAGTTTCTTTGTAAATTTCACCGAAAAGGCACAAACTTACTTCATCCAATCGTTGACTCACCCTGTACATATATTATTGCACAGTTTGAAACATGTACCTCTGCCGTATCACTGTAACAGAGGAGGTAAGTTTTTACTTTCTTCTCGGTGTGGTGGTACAGGTAGGCCACCATCTCGATGGTGGTGTAATAGGGTGAATTGTGTTTTGTAGCAATTCATCCAAACTGTGCAACCTCTAACACTGAAAGGATATGATGGAGCGAAGTTTGCAATCACTGTTCGCATTTTACTTCGTATATATATATATATATATATATATATATATATATATATATATATATATATATATATATATATATATATATATATATATATATTTATATATATATATATATATATATATATATATATATATATATATATATATATATACAGGGTGTCCAAGATAAGGATCCTAACCATGGGGATCTCGGAAACAGTTGGAGATACGAGGTCGGTTAAATTAGAGAAAAGTTGCGCAATTTAGTGCTAAATTAAACGCAATTTAAAAATTTTAAAAATTCAAAATACTTCCGGAGATTTCCGGAAAAAACCGAATTTTGGCAAAATCGTTTTTAATTTTTGTAGGCTTTATTTAAAGAGATATCAAAAAATAAAAGGTAGATTCTTCTTGCCACTTTTTATTTTTTATAATTTGGTCTAAACAAAATTTAAATCCGACGTTTCGTTTCTGAGATACCATCATGAACTTTCATTTTTTATATGGAACAAAAAAAAGTATCCCATGTATTTGATAGCATTTTTTATTACAAATTCAACGGTGTATCACACTTGCATATCAAGTGTGTAGTTCATTGGCTTTTATAAAACTGATATACCTTTCTCTCTCGCTCTCATGGAGCTCTTATGGAAAGTACTTGAACTACGTATTCGATATGCAAGGGTGATACATCGTTGAATTTGTAATAAAAAATGCTATCAAATACATGGGATACTTTTTTTTGTTCTATATAAAAAATGAAAGTTCATGATGGTATCTCAGAAACGAAACGTCGGATTTAAATTTTGTTTAGACCATATTATAAAAAATAAAAAGTGGCAATGAGAATCTACCTTTTATTTTCTGATATCTCTTTAAATAAAGCCTGCAAAAATTAAAAACGATTTTGCCAAATTTCGTTTTTTTCCGGAAATCTCCGGAAGTGTTTGAAATTTTTAAATTTTTTTAACTGCGTTTAATTTAGCACTAAATTGCGCAACTTTTCTCTAATTTAGCCGACCTCGTATCTCCAACTGTTTCCGAGATCCCCATGCTTAGGATCCTTATCTTGGACACCCTGTATATATATATATATATATATATATATATATATATATATACATGAATATTTTATAGTTTCTTGAAATGGAGAAATGCTGACTTAGAGTTTCTATTATACAGAAATATGTTCGTCATGTAGTTACTCACTTGAGACAGAGAGAATCATATATAGATGCTTATCGTAAGTTGCTTTTATGTATAACAGTTAAAACAAGAAAATCAAAACAGCTAGAGCCCTTCTTTGTAATAATACAAATTTTTCCTTCTTCTATGTTGGGCCATGGTCTAGGAGTAACTTTATGTCTTAATGACATCATTCCCTCTCCTTGGTGTAACGAACAAATCACTTCATAAAATGGGCACTGGATATCCTATTACAATGGGAATATTTTTTTACCTAAAAATCTAACCTGATACCTTCCATCCATGCATGATATCTGTTATCTGTTAATCTATAAGAAATAAGAATATAATTGATCCAAGAAGTTTTTAGTTGATTACATTCATCCTGTCCCAAAAACTTAGTGAGCAGCCCAATCTTGTAGTTATTTTGATCGATATGAGAAATACTTGTAATTTTTAAATTATTACTGACTTCTCTTTACAATTAATTATTACGTAAAATGTATAACTGGAATTTTTTAATATAAAGATTGCTATAAGAAGACTGTAATATTATGTTGTCTTTAGTTTATTAAAGTTCACGTAGAGATGTGCTAACTACATAAATGAAAGTTACCACAGTGCTAAAAAATACTTGGGAATGAAGCTATTAAGTGACATACAAAAAAACAAGCCCCCATCTCCACTGTAAAAATAAATGGCTTACTTTCACACTGTGATATATTCCTAAATGAAACAAAATGCTAACTTTTAATCAAACATTCATTAAATGCATTATTATTCACCAAGCCAAAACAAAACGTAAAAGTAAATATTTAACTACTAGATACTGAAAATATAAAATTCCTGGTATCTTACCATTGTTTTGTCAAAACGTAAGCATAAACTTTGTGAAGATTATTAAGCCAAATAAAAGATACACAGAAGACTGTATGACTTATGAGACAAAAAAAAAACAAGTCGATAGTCCAATACTGTTTGTTTACGATGACGCTATAAAACCAACCGCTCGATAATAGGAAGTCGTTTATGCGCATGCTCTTAGCTGTGCAAGGTCCAAAAATATGACTGGGGCCCGATATGTAGAAACGCAATTTTTCACCCATGCTCTGCCTTTTATTGGCTTTAACAGCCGACAAGAGTAGAAGAGGTCCATGATACAGGTCAGTGATATAGGTGTCCGCTGCACAGTCATGGATCTGAGCGGAGTAAAGCGTTTCAAATGTATTTTGAACTTATAACCATGAATATGCTCATAAAAATGGATGACGAGTGGTCATTTAGTTGTTATAAATAATTTTAGCTAGAACGGCGCCTGGCGGTTATCCCCTTCGAACATACTCCTGTAGAAGTAGCATAACGTTAGAACTAGGGCCCGGTTGTTTGAACGCTGAATAACGTAATAATATTTTTATTTATATATGAGAAACTGTTGATAAACAGTAAATATTTCATTTCTTGGTACACACGTACTGATTTTATGCTATCCTTTTCTAATTACATTATTTAAACGAGGATCATGTGATAATCGGTATGTCAATTCTAGAAGATGAATTTATGGTTGCCTAAGTTATTATTATTGTTATTTTCAATATGTAAACAATATCTAATGATATTTACCAATAAAAATAAGTTTTTAAATCCTCTTTTTGTCAATATTAATTGCAAACTTCGCATTTATAGTAATTTTTAACACCCAAAAGCACTGAAAAGAGTCACGACAAGCAATTAAACTGAAAGAAAAGATAAGTAAACGTGTTTATGTCTGTTAAACATCAAAAAAGCCTCTCCCCTACCGACCCTAAATAGCCTTCAAACAAATCTATTGTTGTTTAAATTTATAGGATATGATCGAAGTGCAATATCAAGCTCGTCACCTAAGAACAGTTCGAATGATACGGCTATGCAATGTTTTTTTATGCGAAAATTACATGTACATAAGTTTTAATTAAAAATGTAAAACCAACATATTAATGGTAACACATATGTGAATTGACAAAAGTAGGTATATAATAATATGTGAGAAGTATTATGAATTCGCTAACAATACATTTTATAAATTTAAATAATGCGATTTATCCTTATCCTACTTACAGAAAGGGACTTTATATTAGCACGCTTTAATTAATTTTGTCAATACACATATGTGGGTGATATCTTACTATAGCATCCTTAGTTAAAAGTTATATGAACGTATAATTGTAAGATTTTCGCATAAAAACACATCGCATAGCTATCTATTCCAATGGTTCTTGCGCGACGACCTAGATACGGCACTTTAAAGTACCGCAACCCGCCAATATGTTAGGCTCTCGAACTGTGGCGACGCATACGTAATATCCGCCGGACCACGCTATGGCTAAAATTGTTTATAATAATTAAATGAGCACTCGCCAGTCATTTTTATTAGCATATTCGTATTCAAAAGATCAAAATATATTGAAAATGCTCTACTCCGATCGGATCTATGATTGTGCAGCGGGCGTGACTGTTTAGCCTCAGGACTAAGAATACTTCTACTGTTGCAAAATTAAACGGAATGGCATTTTTCACTAGGGATAAAGTAGCGTTACATATTTATATATTATATTTCTCTAGACAAATCGACTAATGATGTTGTAAATGAAGATTAAGGAGCTCATCCCATTCCAAAAGGAATAATCTCGCAAAAAGGCACTATCTTGACCACGTTTTACTATGGGTTTATCATATTCTGGATCAAACTTTAAACTGATTAGCCGCCTTACATATTTCATTTCATCTGATTTAAAAGCTTTAAACGTGTTTTATTGCTAATACTTTGCTACTTTTCTCGATTTTAGGAAATTTTTGCTTGTTTTCAAATTTCGTCCCACAACTGTCTTAGAAAGAAAACTGACATTACGCCCGTTAAAAGGATTGCCAGCTGAAATCTGTGTGATGAATACTAGACGAAAAATGGTCTCTCAAAGTTCTGAACTATACGATTTTTCTAACTTTTTACACGCACACCAAGCAATTTTATATTTTTGCATAAAATGCTGTTTGCAAACGACTATTGGATCAGCAACGAAATAATGTAAACTTCACTAACATTATTCTCTTCATGGATGAAGCACGGTTTACTAAAAATGGTATCATAAATTTCAACAACTCACATGTATTGGGTGATAAAAATTCTCATGCAACTAATGTTTCGAATCATCAACATCAGTTCCAATTAATGTCTTGACAGGAATCAACGGCAATTTTTTGATTGGACTATTTGTATTGCCGGCGCGACTGAACGGAGAACTTTACTTGGAGTTCCTCCAAAACGCTTGCCACTATTTAATAGAGCACTTACCACTTAAAACTCGTGGAAACATGTACTACATGCACGATGGGGTACCAATTCATATCAGCGTTGCTGTGCGTAAGCACCTTAACAATGTCTATCGAAACCATTGGATATGTAGAGAAGTACCTATTGCCTCGCTTGCTCGATTTCCGGACCTGACGCTGTTGGATTTTTACCTTTCGGGACACTTCAAAACTTTGATGTATTCCACTCCGGTCGTAGTAGAGGGGAACCTTTATGGAGAATCACGTTTCATTGTGATCAAATAAGAAACAATGCTGAGTTAATGATGCGGGTACAGCAGCTCTCAGTTCATTGTGTCCACGAGTGTATCAGACTTCACGGAGCCCATGTTGAACCCTCTTGGGAAGTTTTCAACTAAGCAATTAGTTTAACTTTTTATTGAAACTATGGTAACAGGGGAAAATTCCTCTTTTTCATATTCAACCCGACAGAAGTTAGGGAAACAACAGTGTAAATAAAATGACGTTTTTTCGAAAACGGTTAGGATTAGCCACATGAATGGAGATACTTAATTTTTAGTCAATAGTAAAAGTATGTAAAAAACGTTGTCCAAAGTTCTTATCATACACTTTCTTGGATAGTAATTTGAATGGTCTTACTTGGTATATATCATATTAAAAAAAAATGAAATATACCTCACCAGGTATATTATATTCATAACCTGAACCACCGTTCAATAGTTATGTAAAAAAAACTTGATTCCATTGCAGCTCTTTGGGAGCCCATGTCTCCGAAGAGGAAGACTGTACGAAAAAAAATTATATGAACTAGTATTATTCTGTTTACTTGTTTTTTCATATTCCGGAGATTTCCCACATTTTCCCAGACACCCTTTATATACACCAAAGTACGTTTTCCTGCCCTAATGGATTTCCTTTCATCAATATGAACAATTGATAACACATTATACGTCAAATTGACTACTAATGGACCATAATGATGTGTTATTTTTTATATTTAGTTAGCAATATTTTTATATTCTACTGAATGATATATTAACAAATGCGTAAAAAAAATTTCTTTGTTATGGTGTGAATGGCTTACTACATATGGCTTACACATTGGAGCATAAAAATATGCTTAATAATAAATAAAATCATATTGCAATCGAAACATGTTAAGTATTCATCTTGCTATACACCATTGATCTGAAGATACATTCAGAGTACATAAGTCACGGTGATATTTTAAATATATTATGAGTAATTCTGCTGATACACATGCATTGTTCCAATATAACAAGTTTCGGCATTGCCGAACTGTGAAAATACTTCATCTATTTATCTGTAGATAAATTGTTATATATTTTGAAAAGTTGTGGGAAAATATACTGTGTTATTAATTGTGAATTCTAAGTTTTTAGAAAATAAATAGATTAGAAACAGGTCATATATATATATATATATATATATATATATATATATATATATATATATATATATATATATATGTTTATGCGGATTTCGCGGATTCCTCCGTGTGAGATGCAATAGCAGTGGATATATCCACATTATGCCGTTGTAGTGCTGAAATCACATTCAGCAAGCGTACAACTATATGCAGCTCCGCGCATGAATGAAGTAAAATGCGAACAGTAAATGCAAATTTCTCTCCATCATATCCTTTCTGTGTTAGAGGTTGCACAGTTAGAACAAATTGCTAAGGAACACAATTTATCCTATTCCACCACCATCGAGATGATGGCCTACCTGTACCACCATACCGAGAAGAAAGTCAAAACTTACCCTCCCCGCCACAGTGACACGGCAGAGGTACATGTTTCGTCTCTACTAGACTCATCAGGGTACCTCTGCCGTGTCACTGTGGCGGGGAGGGTAAGTTTTGACTTTCTTCTCGGTATGGTGGTACAGGTAGGCCATCATCTCGATGGTGGTGGAATAGGATAAATTGTGTTCCTTAGCAATTTGTTCTAACTGTGCAACCTCTAACACAGAAAGGATATGATGGAGAGAAATTTGCATTTACTGTTCGCATTTTACTTCATTCATGCGCGGAGCTGCATATAGTTGTACGCTTGCTGAATGTGATTTCAGCACTACAACGGCATAATGTGGATATATCCACTGCTATTGCATCTCACACGGAGGAATCCGCGAAATCCGCATAAACATATATACGCCATCCGGCGGGAGGTCGGAGAAGCCGCGTTCAGTATTTGCATGCTTTCCTTCCAATCTGTCCTTTGCACAGCCAGGTGCATGTCGGTACCCTGATGAGTCTAGTAGAGACGAAACATGTACCTCTGCCGTGTCACTGTGGCGGGGAGGGTAAGTTTTGACTTTCTTCTCGGTATGGTGGTACAGGTAGGCCATCATCTCGATGGTGGTGGAATAGGATAAATTGTGTTCCTTAGCAATTTGTTCTAACTGTGCAACCTCTAACACAGAAAGGATATGATGGAGAGAAATTTGCATTTACTGTTCGCATTTTACTTCATATATATATATATATATATATATATATATATATATATATATATATATATATATATATATATATTGTAACGAAGTTACTGAATTTTTGGGCATGGGTATGTTAACGGGAATGTAGTTCTGGCGGTAAAAGAATATTTGAAACTTTACATTACCGGTATATAATTAGTTTTGTCACGCCATGTCATAAAATAAGATTTTCCGATGTTTTTGAGGCGTTCGCCGCCATAGTGAGAACACGTAAGCAACCGAACAACCGGCCTTCGTTCGGAAAAATTATTTATGGCCCTGCTGGCGACTAATTTGAAGAGAATTTTCCACTCGGATGCCCGGGTTTCTACCGATTACGCGCCGTCCTAGTCTAGCTATGTAGGAAAGGTAAGGCTTGTTTTACCATCAACTGCTTTCCTTATATCTTACCGCTAGTGATCAACATTGCCGAGGACCCTTGTAAGTACTGGCAGTGTTGTTTCATCCTAACGACACTATCGAGGATCCTTACACGTAAGGGCAGCGTTGGTTCCTTTCTTTCCATCCTACCGTCACCTATACACACATGCATTGCATGCCGTCGGTTTTGTTTTGTTAGTTTCGTAATAGCCAGGAACGTGTTTTACCGCAAGGTGCTCGCCCTTGTCCGTCGTTAAGTGTGCATAACAACTGTCGCCTCCCGTCACGCTCAGGGTTACCGCCGTCGCGTCGAGAATCACTGCGTACAAAAGACGTCGCCTACCACCGAAGTTACAGCTAAGATATACAACGTATCGTCGTCGATTCAATTCTTAGTACGAGGCGCCGTGAAGGACGTTGCGCATTTTAAATATGATGCGTCGTGAATAGCGTCGCAAATTTTAGTACGAGGTATCATGAATAGCATCGCTAAAGTATAATACGCCGCCCCATGCATAGCGTCGCGAATTTTATTACTGCGAGATACCGTGAATAACATCGTGATGATACCACCGAGTTACCGTTTATCGCAACGCTACCACTTGATTAATACGAGGTGCCGTGAATAGCGCACATGCATACTCTTGCCCTCTATACCGTCTATCTGATTTTGTTTGTATTGTTAATTTATTAGATTGTAAAAGTAGTTTTACGCTTTATTATAAAGTATATAATATAGGATACAGGATATTTTAAGACCATTTGTTTCATTACCTAGTTCCCATTTTTCACATTTCAAGTAATAATTGGTAGCCGGCAGCTAGTAACTAATATGTGCAATTGAACCCTGACTTGCAGTTTCTCCGCTCTAACAAGTTGCCCGATGCAAAGTGAGTCCTCCACCACATTAATCCAGAGTTCGGAGGAAAGGGAGATCTCGACCGTGAATGGGTAACGACCGAAAGTATTTAGAATTGTTATGGGATATCCTTACACTGAGCATCGACCGATGACTGTCTGCAGGATAGATTCTACCTATCAATGTTTCATTGCCGTGCAAAAAGAGTCCGTGTATATTCGTAGATCTACGATTTTAAAAATGAGTCACAATATTTGTCAAAATATGAAAAAATATCCTATAAAGATAAGGGTTTTTCTTGAGCGGTTCAAATTTCTAACATGCCTTTAATTTTCCAACTTTACTGTGTTCTTTTATTGATTACACAAAGCAGCCGTCGCCACTGGTATCTATTTACTGATAAAGACTGAATTTACGTAGAGTTTGCGGTTTTTTAAGAATTATCTTTAATTACCGCATTTTATCTCTTATGGCAAATTATGACTTGAGATGAATAAGCAGGCTCGTAATGTATTGTTTTGAATTTTTTTCAGCTTGACTTGGGTTAATACTATAGGAAATTGTAAAAGGAAAGTAGAGGAGTAGCGAATTATTTACTAAGAAAATGTTATATAATATATTATAACGAACTTTCAAGGTATCTCATAGAAAACTATTCTTAAAAGTGGACACAGCTGCCAGTATATTAGCTAGAGGAGGTAAAAAACGAACATCAAAAAATCTTAGAATATTTGGCAATTTATACAGTGAGTAGCTAAGAAAAAAAAAGCTTAGGAAATTTTTATAATGACCCAAAGAAGATTAAGATAGTATATCACACCTTGGCAGTACAAAATAACTGTCATAAATGCTTATGCAGTTAAAGGTCTATTCTCACTTACAGGTGCCCACCCTGGGTTTTTCATCCAGGGTAGAATACTTACGATTTCTTCGTTCATACTTGTGCCTCACTACTGTGATGTAATCCTACATTGTCGTGTTTTGAAAACTTGATTGACGATGAATTTATAAGTTTATGTAATTTGGCAAGTTGTAGCATTTAAATTTACCAGTTTGCATCAATGCTTCATGTTCTTTAGTAATATGATATAATTTGTATATTTTTACCTGATTTAATTCAATTACTTATCCCGTAATTTAAAAGTGGTAAACATGGAATTTGTTTTTGATTCACAACTCTTTTGATCTTATAACTTATCACTCTTTCTTCTTATCAGAGTTTGTAAAATGCTGTGCAATGCAAATTATTTGGTTTGAATTTGAAGGTAATAAAATACTTTATTTTTAATAAATTCTCATTTATTTACATTCCATTTCAGTATTAAAAATATAAGGTTATAGTCAGTAATATAGTTCAGTTAGCATTTGAGTCTGATCATTTAAGGTTGAGTATACAGTATGGTATTTGTAATATTTTCTGAAGCTTGTTTTAATCATGATTAGTAACTTTGGACTCTTTTGATCATAATTTTCTTTTAGATAATTTTCCATGGCTTGCCAATATTTGATTTATTACCTGGTAATCAGCGTAAGTTCGGAACTAGGTGAGAGTGCTCTAGGTTGAAAATAAGGTTGGCAAAAATTAAGAACAAATATCCCTAAAATTTGTCATGTGAGGCTGCGATAGAGATTTTCATTTTCGTTTCTTTTACGGCTGAACCGTCGAAGGCAGTAGACAAATCTTGCCATTAGATCTGAAAAGGCAGACTGCCATGTGTTTTTTTGTCACTAATCAATGAGGTAAGATTTTGCCCCCTTATCTTTACAAACATGTTGTAAAAATAACAAATTTTGTTTCAGGGCTTCTTTGGCTTCGTTTTTTTTCTTTTCCTGCTATTTTCCATTTCCTGATTTTCACGGCTGTTCAAGTTTTCTGATTGTTTTGACTGTTTTGGCTCTATTTTTCCTGGCGGTATTTGAACAACGATTTTGACCTTGACGATTGAGCTCATTTTACATTTGATGACGAATGAACCTTATAAAGTTCCGTTTATCCACGATCAACAACAAGGATCCAGATAATAGCGCTAGATCAAATAAATAGAAGTGGAAGGTATCGTGTAAATAAGCAACCACAAGGTAGGAGAAAACTTTAATGTAGAAAATAGGAACTAGACATCGATTTTTTTACATGCATATAGAGCATAATATAAATATATTAAAATTTAACATAACATAAAATGTAAAAACATCTTGGTAACTTGTTTTATAAAGATTACTTTCCATGCTCTTGGCAATTAAAAGTTCTAGAACATTTTGCAGCCAATTATTTACATAACCTTTAAAAACTATATAACCCCTATAGTTACCAAGAAAGGGTATAAAAAAATGTAGATACCATTCTTTTCTATGTATATAATTTTTTTGGAATAAAATGGAATTGTTATTGTGTTTTAAATAGTCGTTTTATTATGGAGCTATACACCAGCAGTTAGTAAATTAACATCATTCCTGATACCTATGTATTTTCCTGTTTTATCACTGGGTAAGTAACGCACCCAATGTAAAGCAGGTGGCGCCTATAGAGTAATCAAAGCAAAGCACAACTCTCTCTCTAAAAGAGATACGGACTTAGCCTTCAACAAATTGAGCTACCGGACGCATCCCTTGCTGTACCCTGTTAAAAGGGAGAACGCCACAAAGTTAATAATTAAATAATTTCTGAGTACTAATACTGTCGAATCAATTTGATATAGTAATTTTAAATTAAGAAACTTAAAAAATATTTAAATTACATACTGTTTTAATGAAAAATATAATAAGGATAATTAATTTGTCAGGCCTAAACTCTGATTCAGAAATACTTTTTGATGCCTCAGTGGAAGAACTTAACATGGATCTGATAAGCCCGGCATGTTCCATAGTTTCTACGACAAAATCAAAGTATAATATCCAGCAACAGTAATAAGCCCTACAACTGAAATAGAGATGACCTCTATAGATTTTCAAGGTACGGTTATTATTTTTGTTTTCATTTCTGTGCTGAGTGGTTTCCAACATTTAAAGTTTTTATTTCCTTAAATCAACTAATTGTTATGTTTCCTCTCATGATTACTTTGTCGTTTCCGTCAATACATTTTCAGTATACAATATAATCATTTTTAGTTTAAATTTTTGCGGTCACGTAAACTCCGATCTTCGTAAAAAGGACGTTTTTGTACAATTTAGAGATGAATATTATTATTAATCTGTACAACAGTTAATTATATTAGACTTTGGTATATGGTTACATCAAATATAGATACTTCCATAAAATATGAATATAGTTTTATTTCATATGCAATATTAGTTTGGTAATTAATTCAAAACAACCAAACTTTCAAAAATTAAAAATAAAACTGGGCTATGAAAATTGAAACGAATAATAATAAATTCCATTTTTGAAGCACAAGACGAGGAAGAAGAAAATATTTTTATTTTTTTTTTCTGTTTTTAGACAAAACAATTTCACTTATATATTAATTTATTTATTAATTTACTTAAATTACAAGATCACAATAGACAAATGCTTGAGAAATCATTTAGTCCACATTATATAATTAAGTGGTAAAGCAACCGGCATATTCAGGATTTTTATATATTTAATACCACACCTAGAAACTTTATTATAAGTGATGGAAAAAAAGCCTTAAAAACAAAAGGTGATTGATTTCTTCGGTATTATCTTTTAGATTTATTTGAAAAAAACAATGACACATCTTAAAGTCGAAAAAATGAGATATCTTTTATATTATGTGCTAAAATGCAAGCCCTTTTTCACCTTATAACAGAAATGTATGATAGTTAGTGTTTAAGTTTTAACTAATAATAAATTGATTTGCAAAAAAAAGCAGGTGGCTTGCAAAACAAATGCAATCTATACCGAGATGTCACAAGACACAAATCTTAAATCTCGACGATCATTTCAGCTATTATTGATATAGTTAAACGACCCACTGAAAATGAATATTGCAGACCGTGCAAGATACCCAAGGCCTCCCTCAGGCTAATATTTTATATTTTCAAAAAAAACAAAAGTACAAAACAAAAAATTACTAGAAATTAAAACCCTAGTGAAAAAGTCGTAAATGTGAACAAGCTGGCGTCTTGCACCCATGGCGTCAAAAATCCCTGAAATCAGCTGATGGGTCACTGGCGAAAAACCCGAGGTGGGTACCCGTAATCGAGAACAGACCATAATTATGAGACGCTAACAAGCATTAAAGAAAATTTTTTACAACTACTACACGAGCAAATAAAAATTGAACTTCAATTAGTGTAATTTTACTTGAAAAATCTTACGAACCACTAAACTTAATTTTTGGAGGAGGTCACTACTTTTTGAGATTAGTATGGACAGAGAGACATGGCTGGAGATATTTCTTTCATACTATGGAGTTATATATAAAAATTATGTCTACTAAATTTGGAATGCGTACGTATTTTATGACACTAATATCTACTAACAGTAGATTTTCCAAAATGTCACCTTTTATACAGTAAAAACGTGGCTAAACTCTTTTGCTGTCTAGGCGAGTCATTACGAATGAATAAAGTAGTCCTTTAATATTTTTCTAATGTATTAAAACATGTTTTATTACAATTAAAAATAATAAATAACTAAGCATTGCTCTAAATTCTGGTATTAAAGAGATAAGAATAATTATATCTCAAAAGCCATTAATATTGATTTATCTTTATAAAATATACAAAGGTTTTAACATTCCTTTAAATTTAACTTGGATCTGAGTAATGCTTAGCTCACATGACGTTTGTTTCGATGTTGGATTACTTGCTTGATTTCCTCGCTGGTATCCAAGAGGGCTGTAATGCTGAGCGTTGTGATGTGTCCTCTGTTACGCCTCGTTGGCTTCATAGTTACCATGCGAGTAAAGGCGTGGAATGGTAGCGAATTTTCAACTAAACTTCGCTACTCATTTTAGATTTTTATATCCATTTAAAAAATTTATGAGAATCACTCTAAAATTGACTTTAAAGAAACCACAAATGATCATGAATAAAGCGTTTTTGTTTATATTTTAAATCTACCAGGACAAGAATAACGAAAAATAAAATAAAATCTATCGTGGAATTCATGCCGTGTTCACGTACTCAAGCTTATATTGACGTTATTTTCCATCACTCCCGCCGGCATTTTGGCAATCACAGCTCTCATCGCGGCGAAACAAACGTCATGCGAACTAAAGTTATACCATATGGAGTAAAAGAGTAAATTTTCAGATTATTACATGAAGTAATTTAGCTCATTTTGATTGCGTTCTGAGATTATATATATTTTCAATAAAAAATCTCTCATGTAGCACTATGTGTGTATCATCTAAAATGATGGACTACTCAGGAATAATGGACTGTATTGAAATGTGTCAATAAATTACCAATTTTTTCTTTTTTAGACTGTTAAAGGAAAAGGTAAATAGTTTATTTCCTGTGAATTCTGCTTCGACTCTTTTTTATATGCGTTTCGCCTCATTATGGTCAAGTCAGTGGAGCTGTAATGAACTAAAAGCAAATTTCACAAAAACACCTGTCTGTATAAACTTCCCATTGCGAGACATATCAGCAGGACGTTACACTAGCAGACATTTTCGATACCAGACTATAAAATATTAACAGTCAAACGACATCTATAGATATATTACAGTAGTGAAAAACCTTAAGAATTAAATAAAAGACGATTAATCTTCACAGTCGTAGAATAATTCGCAGTTGTAGAATAAATTACTAAATTGTTCTACGAGTAATATTTAGTGAAGAAGAAATACAGAGAGCAAGGTAGCGTATGTTACAATTTATAATTCATATTATTAAAATATATAAGGTTGAATATGAGGATCTAGCTCAATTTACTTTAGGCCAAAAGTTGGGAGTTTCCGAGATACTGGGTAATAAAATTATATATTTTTTCAATTTCTTGCACATAGTTATCTTAATCATAGGTCATTTGCATTAAATTTGCGCTTTGAGCTTTTTTAGGATGAGAAATCAAGATTTAATTACGGTATTTATGTACATTATAGAAAACGCTATCAGCAGCACGTCGCCTACATCTAAAGCGTTATAACGTTTTTGTGCCTAGGTATATTGAATTTTTAATTAAAATATATTATTTTTTGACATTTTGTGACCAAAATGGTGATATCTAGTAGGTGTCGCTTCGAGCAGCCGTGTCTGAGATAATTGAATTTAAATATTTTCTTGCGTTCTATGATTCGTCGTAGTACCCCTGCACACTTTATTCGGGCTTAGAACTCATTCAAGAAATGTGTAGCGTTTTAAGGGGCCAACAGGCCAATAACAATAATAATTTATATATCAACGAGCTAACAGTGATAAGTATAGACATAGGTTACAAAAGAGTATTCTCAAACAACTCGATCTGACAGACCTAATTTTAAAATTTGTTATTTAATTCTTAAATTTTTTGATTTGGCCGAACATTATACTAACGCAAAAATGATCGACTGGATATTTGTTTACGATTATTACCAAGGAAAAGGTCGAGAGTCGGTGAGAGTATACAGAGAAAGATTTCAAAATAGATGCGTACCAAACCACCAAATATTTGCCGCTGTTGATACGCGTCTGCAAGAAACCGGGAGTTATACACAGTAAAAAATTTGTATGTAAAATTACCATAACTTTCATTGGTAATATTGAATTGTGTATCTAGGTAAAAAATTACTTGTATTTCGAAGTAAAAAATAATCATTAATGACTACATAATTTTCGTATTTAAATCATGTAATTTTTGTTGTTTTTCCGTGTCGATTTACTTGTTGTTAGATGCAGTGTAACTAACACATCATGTAAAAATACGTATTCCACCAAGTCAGATTACGTAAAAATACGTATTCCACAATGAGAGATTACGCAAAAATACATTATAATATCTGTTAGAAAATTTAAGTCATCAAGTAAAAAGGGCCCCACACTCTTCTTATGAAAAATGATTAAACAAATTTAGTTTTTCATATGATGCCATTTATGTCATCCTGACCAAAAATTATCCTTATCACAACTCGATAATTTTGATGTCGTCCCAAATAATCTTTAGAAGACCTACATTAAAAAATATGTATTTCATAAAAAAGAGATCACAGAAAAATTCAGCCTGCTTCGGTACTGATTATATGAGAAAATTAAACTTTATTTCTAATAAGCCAGAACATGAAAACTACACAGTATATTGAATTTTAACAGAAGTAACTGAAAATAAGATATAAATTATATAATATTAAGAATTGAACACCTTTGACCAGGAACACTTAACCTTAAAAGTAGGGGTTTTGTGCGAGTTCAGGGACCGCCGGATTGGCGATACACCAGAAAGCCACACACGTGGCCTATGCTATTTTTTTAATTAATTAACGAAAATCGATCTAACCTGACCCAGTTTTTCCCTTAAAACAATGGGCTAAAGGGTTATTTCAATTGTTTTAATTAATTAACTTAATTAATTACTCTATATTAATTAAATAATCATAAAAAATCTTATTAAAAAAACGAACATCTGGCAACATCGCCACCGGTGGACTTGTGGGGCTACGTCATACATGCTATCGATCGCCAGTTGCATCACCACCTGCCGTCCTTTACCGAGGCGAAGAGTTCTATTGTATTTTCGGACCTTATTGTACCTGCTTTTGACCGCCCGACAGATGCCTACCTTAGAATTTTAAAACAGATAAAGAATTTGTAATGACTTTGGGTTCTATATGTTCCTTTATTGAATTCTTTTTGTTCTGATTTTATTTGATCGCGTTTAAAGTATTATTTCGAATATTGTGGATATTAAGTTTAGAATTTAACAACTACAGTTAATGTTAAAACTGCTTTATGCACATTAGCCATACCCTGCATTTAAAATAGTCTTTTGTATTCGAATTTCCGGATGGACTCACTCTTGTCTTGGCTACCGCCGCTCGGTGAGTTTTAGAAATTTAAAAGGGATAAAGCGTACCTCTTATGGGCGCTTTTATATTTGAGTTCTATTGTCGTTTTAAGTGATAATGCACGTTTTAACCAAAATATGTCTTACGAGGTTTTTAATAGAGTTTCGCAATATATATATATATATATATATATATATATATATATATATATATATATATATATATATATATATATATATATATATTATTTTACATCTGTTTTAAATGATCGTTTGAAATCATTTCTACGAAATCAAAATCTCGGATGTATCTTTACCTGGACTCTACCGTGCCTGTATATTATCGCTCCTCGTTAGGTAAAAATGCGTTGTTAGAATTTGAAAAGAGGTAAAGTATGTGAATATGATTAATGGCTTACATTAATAGGATTAATGATACATTTTTGCTGTATCAATTTTTTTACCTGATTTCAAGTAATATTTCGAGTATTGTGGATTCAAAGAGATTAAGTTTAGAGTTCAACAACTACACATAATGTTAAAATAGCTTTACTCACATAACTTAAATCTTGCATTTATTTGATCTGTATTAGTTAAGTAATCATAAGAAAGGAAGAAAACGGGAATCTGACAACATGGTTTTTGGGTGGCCTTTTTTTAGACAACGTCATACATATTTGCTATCGATCACCAGAGATACGTTTTTTATCAGGTGTAAAGAATGGCTAGAATTTCAATAGACATAAAGCACTAATGGGATGTGGTTATATTATCAGAAATAATAGGTGAACGCATATAAATTATATCATTGATATCTAAATCACTACTTTTGTTGAAATTTCTGCTCTAGGTGTTGATATCACCGATCTATATACCCTCTCTAATGACGCATTTTCGTTGTTTCTATTTCTTCTAATTTAAATTAATATTTCAAGTATTGAGGGAAGAGTGAACAAAACAGATTAAGTTTACAGTTTAATGGATTCTATAAAATCTTTGTATATATACATTACAGTTACACTGTGGTCTGAAGATTTTTTTGTATTGTCTGTTATATCTGCTCTGTATCAACATGTTAGTTGCATGCCTTAATTATCATACAGTTCTCTTTACGAGTCCAAATCATGATAGCCTCAAGTGTGATTACAAATGATTAAGAAGAGTTATTTTATTTAGTTATATACATCTATATGCGAATATTGCAGTATATATATATATATATATATATATATATATATATATATATATATATATATATATATATATATATATATATATATATATATATATACTTATATATATATGTATATATATAATCTTTCAAAAGTTCTGTTAAATTACTAATTTTGTAAGTTGTGTTATTTTTAACAAGCGAGATATTTCCTTCGATAATGGATATTTTCCGGACGATCTATAAAAACAGATTTTTTATCTGGTTTTTCCTAGCAAAAATTAAATTTTCTGAACAATTTCCAGAGCTCAGTTCTTTTAATTTCAGGTAAATCCCGATCTTCATTGATTTTAGTTAGAATTTTGTCGAGGGTTGCTCCTTTTATTGCAGTTTACATCTCTTCTTCCAACGAGGTCTTTCGTCTGCCTGTGATCGAATGTGACTTGGGAGTACTAACAATTCCAGTCGTTTTTTCTTATTCGGTATTCGGTACATAGTAGATTTTCCAACTCCTATCATGTGGGAAGACATCTCAACAGAACTCTTAACATTATTATCTAGATATTGATATTTTAAGGCAGCATAAACATTCATCATCGTAATCCCACTAATCTCATATAATATTTAAAAACAAGCACAAACAAGATAAATCACTAAGGACACACTGTAAGGTGTACTTTGCTTACTGACAGAAATTAAATTGAATTATCAGAAACTCTATTGTTGCAGTAAATTTATAAAACCTTATAATGTTTAAATATAATTAAATATAATTAGATACACGGCAGTTCTCAGTTACCTGCGGCACTGGTGCAGGTAAGCTGGAGGTTCCGGTAACAGTTTTATTACTCTCTTGAATAGAGTGTAGGAATCTGTATGTTTGCGATCGCCCTTCCCGATCCCAAGATCTTTGAGTTCAGGAAAATAGAACCGATTCTGCCTTTTATATTAGGAATGTGTATGCTGCTAGAACTCTCCTGTTGGCAACTTGTTTTTCTTGCGATAGCCGCTCCTCCCAAGAGCTGTGAGTTCAGGAAAATAGACACGATTCTGCCTCTTATACTATGTGTATGCTGTCCGCATCCTCCCCCTTGTCGACAACTTGTTTTTTCTTGTGATCGCCCCCCCCCCCCCCTCTCCAAGAACTTCAAATTCAGAAAAATAGACCCGACCCTGCCTTTTACACTAGAAATGGGAATGTTACTGATGTCTCTCTCCCCCCCCCCCCCCCCCGTCGATAACTTGCGTTCACTGTACTTTTGTGAGGTCACCGCCCCCTCCAAAGAGAGTGGCTGGATCCGCCCCTGTATGTAGTAGGTAAGTCTTCACAACGCAAATGTGCTGTTTTGGGCGAACGTGGCTATGAAATATATTAATGATATAATTACATAATTATTACAAGAGAAATGTTATTTTAGGGCAAGGGTTTATTTACCAAAAATTAACATATGTAAAAAACATATTTTTTTTCTACTGTAGAAAATTTGATATGCGTCAGCGTCAAAAAATTGAAAATTACCGATGTGGTTATTATGGAAAGACCTGTTATTATTTAAATATAATTCAAATATAATCGGCAGAGTTCCTGACGACCCATTTTAAACAAAAAAAAAAACAATAATTGGTAGTCGCGTCCGGTTTCGCATTTGTTATACCTAAAGTTTTGCTAAGAATTCGTTGATCATATCAAGAGAAAACATCAGGAACAAGTAAATATCTTATTTATACTAATTGTTGTTTAGATAGCGTTAGATAGCTCCGTCACTGGATCATTAATGCACCTTAACACACATAAATTAAAGTTTATTTCTGCCACCGTGTACATTACAAATAGAGAATACGTCATTGTTTCTCAATATAATATACACATTTAAAATTTAGAATATATTACGCTATTTCCGTAATACCCTCTATGTAATAAAACAAAGATTTAAATACCAAAAATAATTTTATTGCATAAAGTAACTTACACGAACTGTGGCATTTTTATTTATGAAAACAAAAATTGTTTTACTCTATTGAATTAATACTAATAAATATAGTAATTATTTTTCCTGACCGTTTTTGAAATATAATTTACTTTCTTTTTCTTCGCTTATTTCCTGATAAATCATCTTCAGCTATCCAGGTTTATATTTTTTAATTAGAAAACCAATAAAAATATCACAAATATAGACGTAAAACGTCAAAGTATCTTACCAAACTAAACCATATTTAAAACTAATACAATTTTAAAAATAAAGTAAATTTAAAACTAAAATTGGTTTAGTTTTTAAAACTATATTGGATTTAAATTTGTTTTAGTTTGATAATGTACGTTAACGTTTTACAACGTATATTTGTGATATTTTCCTTACTTTTATTATTAAAAAGTGTAATTCTAGATTTATGAAAATGGTTTAATAGTAAATTAACCGAAACATCTCAAATTCATTAAGAAGAAAACTGTTCTTTAATTGACCAAAAATTAAAAAGAAAAGAAAATGAACTAATAAATATCAAATAATAAATTTAAAACAATAATCGTAAATAAAAGACATTTTTTTGTAATAAAATAATTTTCCCTAATCTGAACAATAAAAAAGCTATAAAGTTAAACATTAGTTTTATGGAAAAAAAATGTTGTACAAAGTGAACACTAACCTAACTTATAGCTACAGTTCTGCTTGGGATTTTCGGTCAACTAAAAAGTTTTTTTATTAATACATTTTTGACCTTCAAAAATTTCTGAAGATTGTTTAATAGTGAATAAAGAAACATCGAGAATTTATTAGCACAAAGACTTCGATATGTCATAAACCAGAAATTATCTGTTATAACTGTATATTAAGAAGTATCCACGGTCTACGTTATACATGTTTTTAAAACTAATCCAAAAAATGGGTGGTAAAATTTTTTGTATTTAGTTTACTTTTGGCCAATATCCGATAAAAAAAAGGTCGAAAATGCGCATGACTATTTGCAATGAAATTAACTGATCTTAAATTTAACTGAATCTGGGGAATGTGTCAACACAAAAATATTTCCATATTTTTGGACTTCCCTTTTTTAATATGAATTTCTTACACAATATGTAATTTGAAGGCAGTCATATAATCTCTTATACGCTACTAAAAAAACACATGGAACACCGCATACCGTAACGGCACCAATATTGACGTTTTGGGATTAATAACTGTTCATAGCTTGCTTCAGGATTTCAATTTCTTCACAAAGCCGAGTGCCATGAGATTTGTATTTCATAATATATTTGTGAGCTTGTTTTCCTGAAAAGATGTTCTAAAAACATAATATCTGTCGATGGAACTTTTCCACTCCTATAAACTAAAAATTTCGTTCTCCACATGTCAGATACCGGTCATCACATCTTTGCACTGTATCACCTAGTCCAATTATCAGGGACGTCCTATAATAACCATGCGGAAATGGCGATAATACGGAAATATTTTTCCATCTTCTTCTTCTATGTGATTTTCAATAACAGCGATAGAATTTCAAATATGTAACCAAAAAACCATCAGGAATAACCCCAACGACATCGATATTACTGTTTTGTGGCTTAAAATTATTCATTGCTTGCTTCACGGCTTCAATCTCTTCACCACGCCGAGGACCAAGGAATTTGTATTTCACAATGTATCGATAAGCTTGCTTCCCCGGAAAGATGCAAGGTTCCACTGATTCAACTATGTATCAGGGTGTATAGTTAGCAGAAAATGCTGTACTAACTCTGGATCAGTTTGGTTTTGATAGGCATATTCATCTGTACATTGAAGCTGAAACCCTCTACCCAATTGGGGTGGGGAGGAAGAGCTCTTCCAGCAGCTGCTATAACACCATTTGGTGGGGGCTCTAACATTACCACGTTCAAAATTAGTGCAATAATAAAGGTAACGTATGTCGGATGCATCCTGAAACAAATAGGTAAATAAAAATAATTAATAAATTTTTCCAATTAACTAATACGGAGTGGCACATCACATATTTGTGAGCTTTACGAAAACGATAAAATATTTTTTAATATTTTATAGGCGCTAAAAGGTTGATTAAGATCATAACATTATGTACAGTTTGATTTTTAAAAAAATAGGCCTTTGATCTGTATAACTTTAAATGAAATACCCTATAAATAATTAAATTGAATTCTAAAATATGCAAAAATTTTTGGAAAATAGTTAAGTTCATGGATCTATAATGGTTTATTTTAGTAATAATGTAGCAAAAATAACAAAATAATGTAAAATTATCCAAGAAAAAATTTGCTTACCTTTCTTTTATTAGGCTGCACACAGCACAAAACACATAAACTATCAAAAATCTTATTCTGACACTGTCTTACAGTAAACGGTCATATTAAGTTTTAAAAGGCTAACATCACGGTTGTATCATCTGGGAAACCGACAACACGGTAAGGATCCTATTTTACCAAAAAACGGAATATATGGAACCAACAGCATACCCAAGTTATACCCAAAAAATATATTATACAAATGGATTTTACCTTTACCGTCGAAAGGAAGGATGTCAATATTATTGTAATTTGTACAAGCAATATACAAAAAATATACTTGTGTATATTGATGGAGGGCTAAATTGTATTATTTTTCGACGGAAGCCAAAGTGATCGACAACTAAATATATATATATATATATTATATATATATATATATATATATATATATATATTATATATATATATATATTCTTTCCTATATGAACTCGTGTAAATTACGCTATTTCTATCAAATATTTTAGCAATAACAAATTAAACCTAGCAATAGAGGTTTAGTTCGGGTTGGTGTGGGTTGGTTTAGTTTATGTTCGTATAAATATGTAAGACCACTAATAACATGCGGTAAGTAATTCACATTTTTAATGTAGGTCATCAAATTTGTGTAAGTTTTCGCAAGTCTCATTATTGAAATTTTAAGTTTGAACATGTAAGACGAGATTATATGGTTGTTATATTAGACTTAATATATGCATTCAGAAAGTCACACATATCAGCCTTATATATTCAGCATTGAAAACTTGTCTCGATAGCCTTATTATATTACACTTTTATTGTTTTTGCATCTAAATAGCTTTTAAATGTTTATTCTAGTACTGCAAATTGTAGTAATACAATTCTTCATCCCCGTGCAAAAAAGACATTGAGAACAATGGGGTGTACAGAAGTATAAGAGGGTATTCATGATTAAAAATTAATCTGTTTAAAAAAAAGGGCTAATTTTAGGATATGTGTACCCAGCTGAGTATGGTGAGTTTATCTCTAAAGAACTAGTAATTTTTGATGTATGTATGGAGTTAACCATTACTTAAAAACTTAGAGGCAAGTTGAGTGATTGACTAAATTTTGTTACTGCATCCATCGCATTATAGGACACCTCACTTTTTGTCACAATCTTTCCTTCGGTAGCCAACACCAAACGAAGAAAAGCCAATTAGTTTATGTGGGGGTGATGAGAATAGTTATACTGTACCAAGCTTGTAAGTGAATCTAAAAAGTACCCAGTTTTAGTTAAACGACTCCTAAATATTTTTTTATCATTTCAAATCTATATGTGTACAGCAAAATCTCGGGTAGGATTGATTCTTGTGGGTAATTTAATTAGTATATCTTCCACGGTGGGTGGGACTTCATTAATTCAGTATTTTTTTCTAGCCATTGGTTGTTCATAACTCGAATGTACATCATCCATATAACCTGAGAATCTCCATTTTGTTGGAAATGGCTCAGAGTTTGATGTTGAAACTTCATTTTCAACAATCATTTTTATACAAGTTGCATATTTTATATAATTAAACAAGGTTCTTTCAGCACTCGAACTACTTGGATATTGGGATATGGGGTTCACTCAACTGCTTTGATATATCAGAAATCTTTGAATAGCTACAAGTTTGTTATCGCAGACTAGTTACAGAATTATAGTGTAATAGCAAAGATCTCTTCTTCAAATATATAAAGATTACAATAGGGGTTAAATATATCATGAGTTAAGTAATCTTCATAACATTCAAACTATATATGGATACTATCATTAATTAAACATTTTAGGCCAAGTTTCATTTTGTTTGTTTAAATGTCCTGAAGATCTAGGCTTTTACCAATTTCAAATGCAATGCTAGATTGATAAGTGTCTTCCGTCTTTTGAATGGGTATGAATATGGTGTTGATATTTAAAACATTATTATAATATTATATAATATATATATCAATAGCTAGATCTTACAAATTTTACATAATATAAGTTACTATCACTATATTTCTATGAATTTATAAGCTCACTAATAGCATGTGGTTAGTGGATTAAAAGAAGTATGTATTATGATAATAGTTCTGGTAATAGAGCTCAACTTAATAGTCAGCATAATGGATATGTTTTATGGCTTTTAAAATTCTAACAACGCATTGTTACCTGTAGGGGTGATAATATATGGTTAGTGACGAGTCTAGACAAAGATGCGATCGGAAATAACTTTTTTACAGACATTTATGGACTTAAGGATTACGAAAGACTATTTTAAAATGTTATATGTAACCATAGGTGTGGATCTATGCTGTTATAAGACTCGAGTTTTCTTCAGTAGAGAATTACTACCACCAAAAGAATCGAGATTTATAGCATCAAAAATTCATATATACATTTTTATGTAACTTCAAAATCTGTTAAGCGTTCTAATATATAGATATATATTCATTCATTTCCTCTTCCGATAAAAGAACATGTGTTTTTCAAACTTACAGAGATGTGTCTGCTATGTATTCGCACACAATGAGGGATAGGTAGTTTCATTTGCAATAAAAGACTAATGATATTTCTTGTAAAGAAAAATCTAAAGGTCTACGATATTTGAATAAATATAATTTATAATCCTATGAAGCAAAGAGAAATAGGACTCAACTTGTTACAGCAATTCTTTTACAAGACTAAACATTCAATTTTTTAGTCTACGCATTATGGAAAAATCATATAAGTAGTGAACATAACCCGATTCGCTCGATCCCCCCACTCCTCGACCTTGACCTTGACCTTGCTTCACCCCTCTTTGGCCCCGCCCCACATGTCCTTGTCATTGGCCTTGAAAGTGCACGTGTGCTTTGGCCTTGGCCTTGTGTTCAAGGTTGTGTGTGTGACCCTTGACCTTGACCTTGGTCGAGACGACCTTGACTTGTTGAAGGTCATCTTGGGTGTGTGACCTTGAAGTAGTTATTTGTGCATTGTAATAGTGTGGGATGATCTTGAAATGATTTTGACCTTGCAAATTGTTCTATAAATTGTGTGAGTCTACTTGCATTCATTCAGTGTGAAATGTCAGATACGGAACTATCTAAAGAAAAAATTATAGAGCAAGTCGGCAGAGTAATTTGTTTATATCAGAGTAATTTAAAAAGTTTGTGTGATTTTGAAGAGAAGGATCTAGCATTTTTTCCTCTCGAATATTTAAAAACTTGCGTTGATACGCTGAGTTTACGGCAAATTTGGGATAAGCTGCCAGCGTCATATCGGTGTAACAAGGAACTACAGTTAAGCTTACCCTGTTACATTCACTATGAACAAATATATCGTCATCATATAGATGGGCCACCACCAGCAATAAAAAAGTGTCGTGAATGTAAAAATGAGTGAATAATATGAATAGTGCTTTGCAAGAGACAGTAAAAAAATTGGGCGATGAGTTCACTGAAACGGCTAGTAATTATTTCAATGATGCAATGAAAAGTCGAGCAGAATGGGCGTCGCGCTATTGTGATTTGGCTTATGAATATGAAAAGGCTGCGAATGCATGTCGTAAATATTGCAGCAAAACAATAAATTTACAAGACTTTGTTCGTGAGATTAAAAAAGTTGGGGTTAGTGACTGTTTGAAAAACTGATTAGGTTCATTGCAGATCCGGTTGTGTTAGATGAAATTAGAGTGTAGGACTTAAGTTTAACGTAGTAGTAGTTAATATGGAAAGTTTAGTGCGAGAAATGTACGAGGAATTTCTAATTTCTGCAGCCTGTTCGGAATTTTACGCATATGAAATGCAAGATTCGGAGGCTCAGGACTTTAGTGTATTTTTTAAGTATATGGACCATGCCGAAGTGTGTCTTTTAGCTAGTATAGTTTGTAAGAATTTTCTAGAGATAAAAACAAACAATTATTATTGAACAAATTAAGGAAATTAGGTTTAGGTGATAATGTTAAACGCATAGAAGAATGGCAGAAAAAAATCAATGAATAAAGTACATAAAATGTAGTTATTTGTTTCATTATATTTTGTCCTTGAAGTTATCCTTATACCAATTTAAATGTGTGACGTCATTTGACCTTGAATACTCCTCCCACTATTTCTATCGTTAAGCTACCCCCACCATTGTTACAATTCGACCTTGAAACCTCGCTATAAAGGTTCGTGGGAGAAGAAGTGACTTCAAACAGTCGCAGATATCAGTGGCATAAACATCAAATATTGTGTTCGTGTAGTGTTCTGAAAGTGCTTTTATATTCACGGTAATTTTTGGATTTATATACCATTTTTTTTCAATAATGAGTATTGCAAAAGAAACTCTAGATGAAATTAATGAAATGTTTAGCAAAGATTTCGAGGTTTAGAGAGAAAAAAGGTTACCGAAATGATTGTAGGCAAAGTGTATAAAATTGTAAAGATGGTTTCAATGACTACACGATTTGGTAAAACTCTTTTAGTGGCTTTACACGATGACGGTGATAATAGCACATTTGAGACTTTTTTTACCAAAACGTGTGGCCGAAACACTATCTGACGATATTGTAGATATTATGAGTAAAACTAAAGATAAATACACTCTAACTTATTTGGGGCAGGGCACTAGAGTTTTTGGAAACAATACTCGAACATTATTACGTTTTGGCTCATTGGAGTAAATTGTATGTAAATTGTTTGAAAAAAAAGGATGTAATTAAATTTAAATATAGTTGCACATGTCAGAATACTTACGCGTGTTCATTATTTCTGTTAAAGATGTCTGCTGATGCGACGACGACGACGACGACCGCCAACGAATGTGTAGATAGATACATATTTTGGTTGGGGAGAGAATTAAGAAATAGGGCTCACGATATGTTAGATAGCGTAAATGATTGGTCGCATATTGATGTAACCAAAGATCAATATAAGAACGAGATCAGGGATACAATCAATTTTATGGCTGGGGCACACTTGTGCGACAAATTTTTATATGGTTCCATAGACATGGATACATTTGTGCTGAAATGGTTGAAGAAGAATTAAAAGAATACCTCGTCAATATTCCACATTTACCAGGTGAGCTTGCTGCAAAATATGAATTGGTTTCTGCAACAGCAACAGCCCAAGACGTTGACGATCGAAATAGTGTCGGATGGATAGAATTTTGAGCAACGAAAACGAAGACATGGAAAATTAATTTTTTATAATTTTTGTATTTGTGCAATTAATAACTGTAAATAAATATCTGTTACAATCACAGTTTTATTTTATTTCTTTTATAAACATACCAACCCAGTAGATCATAGTCAGTGTTTCTTTTTCTCAAGCTGAAATATTTAATATAAGTAGGGCAAATAAAAATAAAATAGTTTAGTAAAGATTGAAAATGAGTCGAGAAAACAACACAATTGATAAATTTGGTCGTCAGAAATATAATGAAAAATATCATATATTATCTGGGCCACAAGGGATTGGTTTTAAACTTACAGCGGATGGGCAGTATGATATGGGTGGAAAAATCATAACCAACTTAGGCGAACCTAAAGATGATGACGATGCTGTGACAAAACACTTTGTTAATAGAAAGTTTTACAATTTTGCAGTTGTAATATGTGACATATTTAACAAGGATGTCCTCCCCATGATATACAAAAATAATAGTGAGCTTAAAACAAAAATTGAAGTTATGCAGAAAATACTCTATCATCAGCCTTTAAATGACTCATTAAGCGCACTGTCGTACGACTCGACTTCAAAAAAAATCTAAAAAAAGCAGGTTAAAGAATAGAAGAACGCACTTCCGAGTGGCATAGCCTTGAAGATAACGTCGTAGTCGTCGGTGAATTGGACCTTCCTCCAAGAATATTGAAATGTTATTTATGTGTATGATGTTTTATTGTCATTGTTTTTAATAATGAAGATTGAAATAAAAAACTTTATTTTTACAATATATTGTTTATTTATTTTACATTTTAAATAAAAAATATAGTCATACAATATGTTATTTAAACAATATTAGCTTTAATCTATCCAAGAGTTGAAGTGGTTGGGAAATCCTAGCCATTTGACAAATAATTGTTCGATGTGATTTTTCTTGCGTTGTCTAAGGACCTTTTCTACTAGATAAACGTCAGGACTGCTTGTTTTTTGTAGTTCTGATTCGTAAAAACACCCTCTTATAGGCTGACCTTCTAACGATTCCAACAAGTAAGTAGGTGGATTTGTAACGTTAACTTTTACAACTTTAAACAATTCGGTTGACCAAGAGGGCGTATATCCTTTCTCGAATAAGCTTTTGTACTTGCTAATACGCACAATGTCACCCATGGAAAACTTAAATTTTTTAGGTACAATTTTTAAATAATCATATGCTTTAATATGTGTTTTTCTTGCACGTCTGCAGGTTTCATTCCAATGGTGCGATGTTTCGAATGGTTATAGGTTTTTGTTACTGCCGATAATATATGTATCCATTTGTAAGATCCTCTTGTCGAGAATTGTTTATATAAATTATTTTTAAAGTCCTTATGACTCGCTCAACAATTGCAGCTTTCTTTGTGCTGTAAGTGGAATAATGATTTATATTATATTTTTTCATCAGGGCTTGAAAGTTTGTATTATAGAACTCCTTTCCTTGATCACTTTGCAGATTTGTTGGTGTATATGATGCCTCTTCAATGATGCTTTTCATCGCATTAGTAACTTCTATACCAGTCTTGTTTTTTATGGCTTTGCGTATAGACAAATTTCGAGTAACAATTTATACAGACCAAAATATAACGATAACCATCGTTTTCATCAGCATACTGTTGCATTTCAGCCAAATCAATTTGCCACAAATCTCTGTATCCTTTTATTATCGTGCGTCGTCTTACAAAATTTTTTCTAGCCGTTCTATGTAGTTCATTAACAATCTTGATTTTTTCTAAACTGGGCTCCATATTATTAGTAATACTAAAGGTTTCAGATCGAAGGAAGAACTGAATAATATCATTAAATATTGAGCTTAAATATATTATATCTTCTTCTCGTAATTCCTCTATGATTGACATAATTTCATTTTCGTGTCCAGTGTGACCGGCCATTTTGGAACTCCACAACAAACGTAAACGATCCACCAACTCTTTAGCTTTGTTCCAGTAGACATATTGAAATTTTTCGAAGATAATTTCTTTTTTGTGGGTAACTGTAGTTTTTCCGAGAGATTTTTTCTTGTAATAGTACCACCTAATTTTGTTGCCCATTATCAGAGGTTTAATAATTCGTAAATATTTGTTCCATCTGGTCTCCCGTAAACCATCACTTTTTTTAAAATTGTTGTAGACAGCACTCGTTGATTCCAAAATTTCCTTGTACGTTGAAAGTACATTATCACTTAATTGTTGTTGTTCCTTGCCTACACTTGGGGGTGTTTTAAGAAATAACAAATCATAAAGTGCCGGTGATCCACCATATTCTGCAATATTTTTCCCTTTTTTGTATAAGACAATATTTCCATTTCGAAAACGCACCTCTAAATTACCAATAAAATTTTTGTTATGATCTGTTTTTGAACAAAACGTACACCATATACAGTATCGTATAGAGATGGTTTCGAACGTAATCCTTTCAGGTGTGCGTTTAAAGTATCGGAAGTTGTGTGGTGTCAGCGGATGCGAGAGATGTATTAGTTGATGTCGAGGGTGTATCAAACACCGATTGGCTAATATCTTCTTTTGAAATGTGATGCTGCTGCTGCTGCTGCTGCTGAATAGGTGTGGAGGTTTGAAAGGAATGTGTAGGTTGGGGAAAACCTGATATTTGAGTCGACTGCACTGATGTACTGAGACTATGTGACTTTGTAAGCCTGGATAATGTTGTTGCTGTTGTTGTTGCTGCTGCTGCTGCTGACGTTGCTTAACCACATCAGATATAGTTGTCAACGGCTTAGAAATGGGTTCGTAAAACTTTTCCAATTCCACAACATTAAACTCTTTAGCCGCTTTAATTTGTTTAAATTTTTTTCTGACGGCATTGGTAGCTTCCACTAGTTTACGTTTAAGTCGATCGCGTTATTCATGATGTTAACAAAGGACGTTTCAACAATCAAATGAGCATTTTCCCTTATTATTACAGTAATATATAGCTATCAAATCCTTTGCGGTATCTTCCCGATTTCACATCACTGTCTTTATCAATTACTAAAAATCCATACTTATTATCCCAACATTTGAGCACATTTCTTGAAATTGAGTAAAAGTTAGATCCGGTGAAACGTGGTCGGAAAATATGTGTTTTCATATTCAACTCATCTTGTTTAAACATAATAATAAAATTGGCGTTGTCTCGCACAAGCTGTTTAGGCACTCGCGAATATGTTTGCGCTAGGTAAAAGGAGTCGATATTTTTATGACGTCCCATGCTAAAGTACGATCTTATAACATCTTGTTTTTCACATATAACATCATCAAAGATAAATATAGAGTTTGGTTTTGCATCGGACGGTACCACAATATTACTGGAATCACTAAAGGCATAGTAGCCTAAACCTTTGATGGGCGCTAAAATTTTCCTTAAATACTCATATTTCGGTGATACAGAGATTTCGAGTAAATATAGACATTTTCGAAACGTAGCCCAAGGGGGTGTGTAAGCAGCGAAATCATGACATTAGTTTTTCCACAATTGGATGGACCAATTAACAGGCCGCGAATAGAGGAAGGAAGTAGAGGACCGTGTCTCTTCATTATCTTCTTTTCAAATCCAAGTCCGACTTTTTCATCGAGATTGTCAATAGGAAGTTTTTGTTTAAGATCGATAACGCGCATCTTAGGAAAATTTGATATTTTATAGGCAATTTTTTCACAAAAACTGTCATTCAGATGCCGAGCGTCAAACGAAGTGGACGGTCTCACGTTTCCAACAAAACTGGATACGGTATTGTGAATTCGTTAATAAATAAATTACCATTCGAGGTACACATTCCTGGTTATCAATATTGCGGACCCGGAACAAAAGTAATAAAACGTGTAACAAGAGGTGATCCAGGCATTAATCCTTTGGATGCCGCATGCAAAAAACACGATTTAGCCTATTTACATAATAAAGACAACATAAGTGCGAGACATCGAGCGGATTACGAGCTCGAACAAAGTGGCTTGGAATAGAGTAAAATCGAAAGATTCCAGTTTAGGTGAAAAAACAGCAGCTTGGTTAGTTACAAACATTATGAAAGGAAAACAACGTTTTGGTATGGGTGTACCATCATCATCATTATCAACAAAAAAAAACATCTAGTAAAGGCACGCGTCATACAAAAAGGAAAGGTGTTAATAAAAATCGACATGTTCGGAAAGCCAGTTTCGGAACAGCTATTCGACAAGCAGTTCGAAGAGAATTATTAAAAGCCGGAAGTAAAAAATGTGTTGGAAAAAAATGTCATGAATGCATCTAAAATAGCTCTGTCGGCAGCACGTAGATCGGTAAAAGCGGCAGGTGGCAAAAGGAAGGTTCGTACACCGAGAATAATACCGATTCCTAAAAATACCAATTTTTGCCGGGTTATCAGCTTTGGGTTCATTAGCCGGTGGGGCAGCGGGAATTGTGCGCGCCATAAAAGCAGTAAAAAAAAGCAGCGAAGATAAAACCGGTGCCGGCCTGTATTTAAAATCGAAAGGAAATGGTTTGTTTCTAAAGCCATATCGTAAAGGTATGGGATTATTTTTAAATCGTAGATCAAAAAACTAATTGAATCCCTACCTCGAAGACCACTATCTAACATCGATATAGAAAAATATGCCAAAAAGAAAAGAATAGGACACTTTCGAGGCGTTTATATGAGGGATTTATTACCTAGACAAGGTCCTCGACGTTACGAAGCAGCAATAGTGAATTTGGATAGTACGCGTGGTGCAGGGACTCATTGGGTAGCTTATAGAAAAAATAATTCTAAAGTAACATATTATGACAGCTTCGGCGATTTACCCCCACCGATCGAATTGGTACGATATCTACAAACGGGATCGGAACCATCAAAAATTATTTACTATACATACGATCGTCAGCAGGATTTTGGAACAGTCTGGTGTGGACATTTGTGCTTAAAGTTTCTTGTCGAATCATCAGCGTAAAAGATGTCATCATCATCATCGTCACCATTAACACCGCAAATGGATCGCAATAACTATACTAAAATGTTGCAATCACTGAAAGCATTTCATCTAGCCGGTGGATTAAGGAAAATGACCGTGAAACAGTTAGAAAACATGCCCAAGGAAGTAATGATTGCATTAGCCCCAAATGAAATTCCATTCGTTTGGGAAAAGTTGCCCGAGCACCTTAAAAGCGATATCGATATATTAAAATATCAGTGCGGTTGCAAACATTATTTCAGCAGCAGCAGCAATTTAAACGAGGTTACGGCTGATGAGGATCTTACGGCTAGAAAAATATTTTGTTGTTATTGTAAAATCAGCGATGTGCGCATAAAAGCAGAAAATAGCATAAAAACATCACTATCTAATGCAGTGAGAAAAGGTGTGACGATGAATCTTTTTAAATGTTGCCGCTAAGAATAAAACCGAGATGTGTGATGTTTTAATGGTTAGTCATGTCTTATACGTTCACACTAACAGGACACTCGAGCGTCTTAAGCGCCGATTTTTATCCACCAGTCGAATTAAATAGAGAAAACAAATATGGTCTGGCATTGCTGGGATTTTACACATACAATTCAATTTTTAATGTGGACGAAAGCAACAATAAGTTTGCCTACATGAAGGAGGGTTACACCACCGAGCCGATACAATTGCAGATTCCACCTGGGGCCTATGAAATAGATGAGATAGGTAAAGCTATGTTGGAGGCTTTGAGGATTTCAACTGAAGAAAAGAACGATGGAATCTTTTACTTGGTTGCTAATAATAATACGCTGAAATGTGAACTGAAATCCCAATATACTATAGATTTCCGGGGAGAGGCGAGTATCGGTAAAATGTTAGGATTTAATCATACAGTGTTAAAAAGAGACAAAAAGCACGAATCAACCGAGATGGTGGAAATAATGAAAGTACGCATCATACGCGTAGATTGTAATATAATTTCCGGAGCATATATGAATTCGGTGGAAGGTCATACCTTGTTCGAATTCGATATCGACGTGGAGCCCGGTTACAAAATCAGTAAAGAACCACAAAATAATATTTATATGCCGTTAATGCCGGCAGGACGTCAGTTTATCGACAACATTACTCTTCGCATCTTGGACGATAGCGGTGATCTAATCAATTTTCAAGGCGAGAAAATAATCGTGAAATTGGAACTGAAGAAACTTTCATAGAAATGGGTTTTTGCTTCAATCGTCAATTGTGTGTGCAGTCGACTAAGATGGGGGAACCGCCGAAACATAATAAAAGTAAAAGAAGAGTTAACGTCAAGGTTAGTCGTCGTCCAGACGTTAGATCACAAACATCTCAACAGTTATCTGCCGAAGACTATAAATTTTTAAAATCAATCGGTCTTAAAGTGCGAAAATGATTTCCACCACCAGCGATAAAATAGAGGTTTTCTCCGAGCCCATCTTGGACAATTCCATTATTAGTCTAGAAGAGCATACGTATAAACCATACGGATCTCCATCATTCAACAATTCGGATGAAGTCCGTATCCCCATTAATTTTCAAGATATTATACTGGATATCGCCGAAAGTTACATATATATCGAAGGAAAATTTAAACCCATAGACGCAACGAAAAGATGTTTTTTATCAAATAATGCCCTCGCATTTTTGTTCGATGAAATTCGCTACGAGATGGGAGGTGAACAGGTCGCCGTGGTTCGTAAACCTGGAGTTACGACGACATTAAAAACCATGGTTTCATTCGGAAGTTTGCAACAAAGATCTCTCATGACGTGCGGATGGGGTCTCGACGAAGCAAACCAAGATATCGTAGACACGGCAAGTAACGTATTCTCCGGGAAATTACCCTTAAAATATCTTATGGGATTCGCCGAAGATTACGCAAAAGGTGTTTTCAACGTAAAACAAGAGCTTATTATGATTATAGCTCGCACTTTTACCAATTGTTACGTCGGCGAAGTAGAGGCAGAAATTAGTATCGACAAAATCGAATGGAAAATTCGTCACATCATTCCAGACGACAAGCAAAAATTGAAAATACTGTCTCGCATTAATAAAGGAGGAAACAATGCCAGTATTCAAATGGCATATCGTAAATGGGATCTGTACGAATTACCAGCTTTAAGGCAAACATCTTCCGACGTGTGGGCCTTGAGAACGAGTACAAGTCTGGAAAGACCGCGCTATATAATCGTCGGGTTTCAAGACAGCAATAATTGCGACAAGAAAGAAAAAAACGCAACCCAGTTTACCCACGCCGACGTATGCGACATTAGACTGTATCTGAATTCAACCGTTTATCCATACGAAAGATGGAATTTAGATTTCGCCAAGAAACTGTACGCAGCAGCCTATTACAATTACGAAAACTTCCAAAGCAGCTACTACGGGCGCGAGATAAACGATCCGATGATAACGTTCGCGGAATATATGAAAAACCCCGTTTTTATTATCAATTGCAGTCATCAACCAGAGGCGATTAACTCATCGACAGTGGATGTAAAATTGGAGTTCCAAACGAGAAAGAATAAATTCCCCAAAGACACTAAAGTGTACGCATTAGTTATTCACGACTCATTTTTTAGTTATAATGTATTAAACGGTTCGGTGACCAATAAATCTATATTTTAATGTATCTATTATATGTAACACAAAATAATGTTCTTGAATCAATAAATTTGTAATGAGTGAAGTAGTAGTTTTATATTTATTTGAAACCCAACCAAAAAAAAAGCTGGCGGAAAAGCCCGCTCTTTAAGAAAAGAGTACGGGAATTTAGAAAATGGTGGTTTATTAAGTGGAAAAAAGAGCTTAAATAACACAAGAAAAAATTTTTAAGGCAAAATATGAAAACAACGATTTAGAAAATTTGTAGGAAAGTAACGGTTAGGAATAGGGAAAAAAGTTATAAGAAAAAATTATAGAGGAAATCGAGTACTATAAGCAAGCATTTTTCTCGATAGTAAAAACGTAAAAAAAATTTTTTTCAAAAAAAAATTGAAAAATGGTGAATGCGCGCCAAAGTTGAAGTTTTGGAGCAAAATGATATTAGGAAATTAGAAAGAGAATTTTTTTCTACATATGGTAGTACTTTTCAAAATTCGGAAAGATGAAATTTTAAGAAAAGGGTTATAGTAAGTTAGTAATTTGGATTTTTTAAAGCGCTGTAGCTCGGGAACCGTTCAAGATAGAAAAAAAATAAAAGCACTTTGATAGCCCAAAATTTTGAGGAGAATGCGATGGTGTAAAAAAAATTATAATTTTTTTTTTTTTTGAAAATGCTGAATACGCGCTAAAGTTGAAGATTTAGAGAAAAACGGTATTGGGAAATTAAAGAGAGAACTTTTTTCTACATATTGTAGTATTTTTGAAAATTCGAAAAAATGAAATTTGAAAAAAAGGGTTATAGAAAGTTAGTAATTTGAATTCTTTAAAGCGCTGTAGCTCGGGAACCGTTCAAGATAGAGAAAAAATAAAAGCACTTTAATTACCTAGAATTTTGAGTAGAATACAATGGTGAAAAAAAAATTTGGAAAATCTTAAAAATGACAAAAAATTTAGACGAAAAAATTGAAATTCTCGAGTTATGAGGCTAGGGCCGCCGAACGGGAGTATGTGGAAGTTGTAGGGGGAGGATTTTTTTTTTTTTTTTTTTCTAAGTCCTAAAAATTTATTTGAAAAAAATGTAGAGAAAGTCTAGTACTATATGCTAGAAAAGTGGAGGGGGGTAGTTTGTGTCCATACCAGAGATACGGTGAGTTATAAAATCATATTATTCTCAAACTTATATAATGCATATATGCACTCCACCTTACCCCCTCCAACTTTTTGAATGTATATAGAGGCCGGTATTAGAATTATTTCATCATTACACATTCGATCGGCAAGATGGAAGATATACCAAAAAGGATCATTGGCATTGTCAGGCCATTCGTGCCCGGCAAGATATGCAAGTGTGAGGAGTGCGGGGGTACCGCACCAGGAGCGGCACCTTCGGCACCGCCTGCAACGCCGACACCACCAGCGACGACGACGGTGCCGCCAATGAGAAGACCAAGGGCTGCACCTAGGTCGGTGTTAATATCGTTGGGTATTACTCCACGGTAGGCACCCCACCCTCCCCCCAGGCCCTTTTAGGGCCACAAAAACGGTCCTTTTCAGGACCACATTATATTTTGATCGTAGTTTAGTAATCGTCACTTATGGGGCGAGATATTCGTTTAACGACGATTTGTCTCGTAGCTTAAGTGCCAAGTTATATGCTTGAGAACCTATGAAAATGTTAACAGTTCAAACAAGGTTTCTATTATTTTTTTTTTGTAATGTATTCTTCACAAAATATTAAGAATAAGTCTTATTGTCTAAACAAATCTAATTCCTTATTTAAAGTTTTTGAAAAAAATCAATAATTCTATAAGCTCTCACCAATACATAACATTTAGAATCCGTTGGTGGGGTGGGGGTAGTTCTATATATATGAGACTGGGTCAGTTACACAGTCATATATTCATCAACCCTCATACGATAAACATGGAGGAAGAAAGACCCGCCAGCCGAGGCTCATCCATCTTTAGTGATGACACCGTAGCCGACAACGTTGGAGACCTGCAAGTCTTCGACGACGACGACGAGGTGGATTTTGAAATTGACGTCCTACGTTGGGACGACTTGGATGAGCCGATTCCGCTAGTATATGACCATGATCCGGGTCTAGTGGAATTAGACGACGCGGGTGATTGGGTCTTACAAAGACTCGAAACTCCGTCGCCGCAGCCAGAGCCGGACTCGACGGAAGATGCGGTGCTGGAAATTCCAGCATCACCAACACCCGACGACCCACAAGGCCCCTGCGATTCGTCAAGCTGGTGGTCGACCAGCGAGGATGGGGCACCATAAGCCCCACACTCTCCCTGGCCCTTTTTAAGGGCACACAACAACGGTCCTTTTCAGGACCACAAAATACTTTGATCGTAGTTTTAGTACATATTAGTACTTTGTTACTAATATTGTATGTATAGAATATACAATATTAGATACAAAGTATTAAAACTTTAAGTGCTGGTGGAACCCAGCTAAATCGTTCGTTCGTATTTGAGACCACAAACAACTTTTGGTCTCAATACGTAATATGACATTTGTTTTCACCCCCCACCATTAATTTGTCTCTATATATACGACCATCAATACTTATTACAATCATTTTAGTTCAACATGTCAGGGACTCAACAACAACAACAACAACAACAACAACAACCCATCCAATGCCCTGTGGTAGATTCTACCACAGAGAATTGTTTGGAGTGGGAGCCGAACGATCCTAGATGGGATGAACTTTGGCGGTTCATCATCGAATACACAGAGGACAGCACCGCCACCCCCGCTGATGATGATGACGGGCCGTGCGACTCCACAACTCAATAAAAGAGTCACATGTTTTAAAACCAAACGGTCCTTTTCAGGACCACAAAATAATTTGATCGTAGTTTTAGTTGGTTATAATACTTTGTAACCAATATTTTATGTTTTTTTCATAAAAACATACAATATTGAGATACAAAGTATTAGAAGTTCTGGCGACAGAACCTTAACTTCATAAACCGAACCATGTTTTAGCATACTTGTAAATATTATCAGAAAATATTTACAACTATTGCTATTGCGTAGTTTTAGTGGATTATTCACTTTTTTTTTTTTTTTTTTTTATTACCTAATATTATGTGGGACAGGGCCTATATGAAATAACACACAAAAATAAATTTTCAAGTCATTTTTATTCTCATTATAAAATATAAAAAATTTGATCAAACACTTTTTTATTAACTACAATATATATATATATATATATATATATATATATTTACAAACTTAATACTATAAATTAAAAGCTAATATCTACAACTACCTAACACCTACTACATAATTTATTAAAGTCCTCTAATTGTCTTTTTAACCGCGCAGATTTCACCTTTTTTATCTCTAATTGTTTTTCAAGTTCTATAATGTCACTGGCACACTCGTTCACTTCATTCACTAAGCGTTTTTTCATGGCATAAATGTCAGTCAATTTGGTCTTCTGAGAGTTGGTGAAGTCTTCGACCCACTCCGGTTGTGATGGCTCGGAAGAAGACGCGGTTTTATTTGGTGAAGACGATGACGACGACGACGACGACGACGAAGCAGCGGAAACTTCATCGCCTTCAAAACACCGCTTAAACCGCTTCTTCATGGGTTTCCGGCACCCCAATATCGGCGACAGTGGTGCTGGCGCTGGGGAAGACTTCACCTCCGACACTATTACATTCTCGACGCTGGCCGGTGTTGGTGGCGTTGGTGGTGTTGGTCCATCGGGGCCTTCTATGACTTCCACTTCTACTGACAGTGGCTCTTGCGGTGCTGTTTTTAGGAAGTCGGGTAATGGAACAGGGGTGGAGGGACGCTTAAAGTTAAACTTTTTCTTCTTCCCTTGTCCCACACCTTTAATCGCCGAATAAAATGTTTTTTTATCGGCGATTTCCGACTTCCGCATAGTCAAGAGCTTTTGCAGTTTCGACGCTTTCGGAGAAGATTCCCTAGGCCGCGATGCTTTTCGCACAACCACATCACTAATCACATTAATTTTTGGCTCTTTCTCCTCCGTCCAGCATTCCAGGAATTGCGCTGCCGACTGAACTAACTCCTCGTCGCGACCATCGTTGAGGGCTCGGTCTTCGGCATCTTCATGCTCCACGCCATTCCAGTTCTCGAACACCCCCGGACTTAGCACCTCTAAACCACTCATGTTATCCAGCATGCCTTGCTGTGAACCGCAGCTCACGTCAAGAGCATCTAAAAGAGACCGTACACTAGACATTTTCGATATTCAAACTCACACAATTAACTTTTTCTTAGCACTGTACTGTTTGCTGTTCTGACGAACTGTGAAGAGCTCGAGCCAGCAAGTCTGCTTTTATGCCCATTTCCCCCACTACACCGCCTTTATTCCTTTTGTTCGATGCATTAAGTATAATATTTAAACTTGTCAGATGCAAGGCCAAGGCCAAGGCCGACGTAACCGGCAATACCAGGGTCGTTTTCAGGGCTGTAATTTTCATGGATTTTTTTTTTGTCCCTGTCAAGGTTATTTTAAAGAAGCATATAAATATAGTACTAAACTTGTTAGATGCGAGGCCAAGGCCAAGGTCAAAGTACCCGTCAATGTCAGGGTCGTTTTCGAGGTTGTAATTTTCAAGGATTTTTTTTTGGTCCTGTCAAGGTTATTTTAAAAACAAGGACATTAATGAACGTGCCATCCAGAGAAGAAATTGGGTCATAGAAGAAGCTTACCTGTACAGAAGAAATTAACATGTATTTTATTTCTTAATTTTTAATTTTTTTGTTTGTTATTTTTTTTATTTTTTTTTTAATAATAAAAAGTAAACTCAATCTTTTGTTATATTTTAATTTTTTTTCAATAAAACAATAGTAAAATGAATCTGTATGTGTATTTATTAAACATCACCTAAAATACGTTTTGCAATCCATATTTTTCTGCAGAGTCCGTTTATTAATGAAATAGAACCATATATTAGGGTGAAATCTAATGGTTTCAAATCAGTCTCACATAACAATGTCAGAAGTAAACACTATTGATAAGTTCGGTCGCAAAAGAAAATTTAAGGATTTTAACTTTATGCGAGGTCCTTCAGGAATAGGTTTTAAACTTACACCTAATGGAGATTACGATATGGGAAGCAAAAGATTGTGCTATTTAGCAGAACCTCTTGAAGGAGACGATGCGACCACACGAAATTATGTTGATAATAACCTTGCTCAGTGTGTGCAAGATACGCAGAAAGCTTTACATGACTCAACAATTGTTATTAAAGATATATTCAGAAACCAACTTGAAGGTTACGTACGCAAGAAATTAATTGAAACCGGTCAAGAACTTAGAGGATACATTGATGATACTGTTATTGCAATATATGAACTTAGGCAAGACGAACTGCGTGATGAACTTAACTCTAGAATGTTGAAAATTGAAAAGACTATGGAGGATCTTGTCAGCAAACCTGTTTCACATTAAACATTTACTCGTAGACCTGTGCGTTTAATTTACTATTAGACAAATTTTTCAACTATAACTTTTACAGTTTGTTATTTGTCGACACTTCATTATATTTATAATTTTAAAATAAAGGTTCAATAAAAAAGCAATCAAGTAATGAATACATGTTTTTTATTTAAAAAAAAAAAAAAAAAAAAAAAAAAAATTACAATACTATCGTTACATATTAATGTTGTATGTTTAATAGAAATAATAAAAACAATACAAATAATGAAATATGGATTTTCCAGATTACGTGCTGTCCTGACTTAGAAATGATTCCAACACGGTGACTAAATTTGCTAAGTTTTCTTCCGGGTCTGTTTTGTAAAAATCTATGTCTGCATGCCCCCAAGGTAGAGTTTTGGTTGAACTGGGAATTACATAACGTTTATCATCGCTATGTGACAATGCTACTTTATTTATTATGTTGGTATAAATGTTATGTAATTCACTTCTAAATGTCTTCATCTTTCTTAATATCAAACCTCCCCGTTCAACAATTCTTTGGTAGTCTTCCTGATGAAGGTCTTTCTCGATAACACATTTTTTGATACCTTTGGCTTTTTTTAATTCATTATTAATGGACTTTACATAATAAGCCTTCGCGCCGGTACCATAAAAACTTATTATCGGATCACCAGGAAACTCATCTTTCATTCTACCAACTACAGAATTACTTTTAATTATGTTGAAATTATTAATTTCGGGGTAATTTGATGTATCGAATTTTTCGGGGTTTTCTGATATAGTTTGATAAAAGTTTTCCGTATACACTTTTAATATAAGCGAGTCAGTATCGGTGTAAAGTAACGAAGCATCATCGCCAAACTTGGATTTAATAAAATTATAATAAAAATCGTATATTACAGTCTTTGATATATCTAATATGGAAAAACCGATATAAATTGGTTTATTGTACAATATTTTAACTTTATTCATATGTATAGCAACAAAGTTCTCGGTAAATATCGAGCTACTATTGAAATTGGGGCGGGATATTAGTGCTCTAGCTCCATTTCTGCCTACACTGTTCTCCCAATGTGTTACTAATTTTATATCCTTTCGATTTTCCACATTTTCCATAGTTTTACCAAATATCGCGTTATTTTTTAATTTAAAAGTGTCCTTCGCAAATTTTGTGGTGGCCTTGTTACGTAAATTGGTATTAAAATCAATATACGATTTTAGCCATTTTGATTGCTCAAACTGTAATACTCGATGGGTTTGCATTACCACTAAGCCGTTGGCGATGGCTTGTTTTAAAGTTCTATAGTGTACAATGTATTTTTTTTTATCTTGTAAATTAGGAATTAATTTCGGTAATTTAGCGTTTTCTGTTGGCGGTATGATATTTTCTACTAGAAATGGAAGATCAGAATGTGCATCATGCAACTCAGTCGGATAATGCACATCCACTTCCAAAACGTAGCCATGTAAACTATCATCACCAACAGCCATAATATTTAAATCCAGAATTTCGCGCTCGCTTAACCATCGAAAACCACCATATGGTAATGCTTGTGACATACTATGACCATATAGATTTGTAGCATCAAGGTATGTTATAAATGAAGAAGGTTTTGTTGGGTCATAGTCTGGTAAAAAAATATTATTAGCGATGTGCTTCCTTTCTGTACACTGGCTTATGCCGCCGCGTATACCTTTCTTAAAAAAATGTATCATGTCTATATCAGTTAAGAGCTCTAACTCTACCTTAGTCATACGTAGCATACAATCAAATGATAAACTTGGAAGGGTATAGTAATGTGCTGGATCAAGTTTATCGAATTTTAAACAATTATTCCGAAATTGCTCAAAAACATCACACAATAGCAACACATCTGATTTTAAATACACGTCCGAATAGTCCCCCAAAGTTTTACACCCAAACAAGCGCCATACTTCTTTTGCTCTTCTATAGCTTTCATCGCTAATATGTTCTTCCCGTAAATTATCATAAAATTCATCTTTACTTGGAAGACATGTATTTTCCATTTTTTCTATAGAGTCAATAAAGCTATAGGGAAAAACACCCTTTTGACGCATCAAATTAAATTGGTTGATGTTTGAAAAATGTTTCCGCGTTTCAATAAAATCGTCGTCGTTTAAACCGCTGCCTAAATTTTCCAAAGACGTTGACAGAAATTTAAAACTATCAATAAATCGCAACTTTAAATATTTCCTCTTGACTTTTCCACATTTACTATCAAAATAATCGTGCACATAAATGCTTTTGGTAAATGATATGTACTTTTCCTTACTTTGAGCCAAAACACCAATTTTATCCCCATATTTACATAACTCTTTTATAAATAAATGGCTGTCGTAGCCGCTTAAGTTATGAAATATGATAGGGATAAAAGAGGGTAATTTATAATTTAAATTACAAACGGAATGTGCAGCACCAAATCTTTTTGCACCAGTTATGTGACAGTGGTCTCGTACTTTAATCTCACCCTCTTCAAAAGGGCCTTCACATATACCACATATTTTAGCATCATTAAACTCCCTTTTTTCTTCAGGCGTTAACGGTTTCATAGGCTTAATGTCTTTTAAATATGTGTTGTATAGAGCCCTTAAATCACACTCGATACGATCCACAAAGACTTGAGCTGCATTATTCCCCCGAAATAGCTCAAATTTCGAAAGTGAGTCGTCAAAAGAGCATTTAATTAAATAAGCAAAAGAATATGGTTCATGTTTAAAACTTTTTACAGTGTAAGAATTTTGTGGGTTTGGTTGTACCGTTTCAATGGGTTTTAAAACAGATTCGAAATCTGCATAAACCACGAATGGAACGCGCATTTGCTTTTCTATACCCTCGAATTTTAAAATATTTTCCGGCACACTCTTTCCAAATTTATCGATTTTTAAATCCACTGAGGGTGTTTGCGTGAAAATGTGGTTACAATCGTAGCTTTGATGTAAAGTTAAAGCTGACGGTGTACTAAAATAAATGAGGCAACCATCACAGAAATATATTTTATGTTGTTGACAACTAATTTGACTTGAAACTAAACGTGATAAATCCCGAATCCAACAATAATGACTCTTTGAACAAGTCGTATCACAAAAATGTTCACCGCCATCTTTACTACTACAGTCTTTTGTAATTAACAATAAATTTACATGCCTATCCAACTTTTTTGACGCATACCTCAGTGGACCAATAACTTCATGTATTACTTCATTATTTTCATATTTAGATTCCAGACCGTATACGTTAATTGATATGTTGTTCATTTCCTCAAATTTTTTAATGTCACGTAATTTTACTGGAAAATCCATACCTGTTACATTTAGCACTCTAGAAAAATGGGGGTAGGATGTCTTCTGTGAAGGCTCTGCTGTTGGAGGAAACAATGCTGATGTTACAGCCCACGCAAAGCAAAATTCGTCCTGGTTAATCACATTGACGACAGCTCCTTTCTTTTCAATAGAACACGGCAACTTGATGTATGATGAGCCACCCATAGGCATATACTTGTTGATACCAACTTCCAAGTATAAAATTCGCACAAGAGCCCATCCTATAACAAGAAAAATAATATATAAAAATCAGTTTAATATATCGGGTTTTGATTTTTCCATACCTGAATCTTTCTCCTGGAACTCTGTCGCCTGCGTTTTTATTAATTCGGTGAAAGAATGGTAAACGGCATCCAAATCACTTTCTACACTAATTATTTGATTAGCAGTGTTGAAGGATTTTTCACTGAATATTTCTTGTGATGGAAGCATGTACTCGCCAACAGCTGTCATGTTAACTTTTAAAGCATGATGCACACGCAATAAATTATTAACAAGTTCCACCACCTTGGATTTAATGTCTGCAAAGAACATTACGTAATCGGAATGCTCCATATCACTGCTAACCCGATAGGTTGCAATTCTCCTTTTGAAGGCACATTGAACGAGTTGCACACCATGACATACCGGCAAACATGAATTATTTTTATGTTGTTGTGTTCGTTTATGCACCGACATATGATTTATTGGAACATCTACATTACATGTAGCGCAATTAATTAGCGGAATCGTCGATGTATACTCTTCAATTCGGAGCCGTTTTCCTCCAGGCACTTCATTAAATCTCGCCGCACACGATTCTCTTTGATGACGTCTCATATTATAAATATTAGTAAACTTAGAACCGCAATTTTCACAAACATATGCCATGATTTGTCAAATATTAACACATGTACTACCTATACAAGTCAGAGCCAACTGATGAATGAAACTGCCCCATACATTATATAAAACCATTCAAGGTCACCCCCAACCACGTAACATATCTTCAAGGTCACACACCCAAGATGACCTTCAACAAAGTCAAGGTCGTCTCGACCAAGGTCAAGGTCAAGGTCACACACACAACCTTGAACACAAGGCCAAGGCCAAAGCACACGTGCACTTTCAAGGTCAATGACAAGGACATGTGGGCGGGGCCAAAGAGGGGTGAAGCAAGGTCAAGGTCAAGGTCGAGGAGTGGGGGGATCGAGCGAATCGGGTTATGTTCACTACTCATATATATAATGCAAAAATCTTAGGTAGTTCATTGTTAGTTTTTCTGATGTTTATGAATATACTTAAATTTTGTATAACTGTAGCTCTTATTAGGTGCTCAAATTTATAGATATACCCGTTCAAATCTTCTTTCAAAAAGAATGCAAAAAGACATATGTTTTCCAATTTCACAGAGATGTGTCTACTACGTAGTCGCCCACAATAAGGAGTGATTTGCTTCATTTGTATTAAAAAACCAATGATATTTCTTGTAGGGAAAAACCTAACAGTCTAGAATATGTGAAAGAATACAAGATATAAGCCTCGAAAGTAAAAAGAAATAGGGTTCAGCTTGTTACAGCAAGTCTTTTACAAGACTAAGCATTTAAATTTTTAGTTTACGCATGACGAAAAATTAAGTATAAATTCAAGATCTTAGGTTGTTCACTGTTAGTTTTTTTCTTCTGAAATTTATGAAGACTTGTAAAATTTGGAAATCTTTAAAAAAAATAATTGAAATTAAATTTAATGGTTTGCGGTTGTATATATCTAAAATTTGAAAGTGAAAAAATTGTAGTTATATATGCTGAAAATATGGAGGGGATTTTAAATTCAGTGAAAGCCTTTGCTTTGAAAAAATGTTTAAAAGATATGACTAGAGAAGAACTTGTTGGATTATCTAAAGAAATAATTGTCGCCTGTAGTGATGAAATAGTTTTGATTTATCATAAACTCCCAAAAGCACTACAACAAGACTCTGAAATAAAAAATATTTGTTCTGTACTGGACATTACAATAATCAAGAAGGCGATGTTATAAATGGTCCTACACCTAGAAAAAATTCCTTGTTACTACTGTAATAATAAAGAAGTAGCTTTGTGGTTCAGCGATTCATATAAATAAGACTAATATAATAAAATAATAGATACAAAGTGTAAAAGTATGTAAATATATGTAAGTTTATATATAAGACACCAGGGTATATTAAGTATGTAAAATATTGTAAAATCATTAGAATAAATTAAAATGTAATGTAACATTCATACAATTGAAATCGTATAACAAACTTAATTAAAATCTACATAATTTCCCTCTATTAAACCATAGGCTTCAATGTTCTCGTTTTCGTCACCACCTCTCCAATCCTTGTCTTTCTAAAATTCTTTGCAATACTTTTTATCTTATTTTTATTCTAGCCATATTAAGATATTTATTAGTATACAGGAAGATTAGTACCTCATTTGTCTAAATTTTAAAAACTTTTGTTAGTGATTCTTGTTAAATGCACACATCAAAATATGTTTTTCAACTTTATTTCATTTAATACAGGAAAAAACTTAGTGACCTATAGCAACAGGTGTAGTACTAGAACAAAACTAGTCTTTTTAGCTACACTCAAGAGAGAAATATACTAACATAACATAAAAATCCCTTCAATACTCTCGATTGATAAATATCTCCCAATCATTTGAGTGAGTGGGGGTTATGGTATTAATATTCATTATAATATCGCATAAAGCCTATGTAATAGTTAAATCTTACAAATTCTATTTAATATATAAGTTACGTTACTATCATGTTTCTATGAATATATTGGACCACAAATAACATGTGATCAGTAAAACAGACTTGTAAAGTGGTAAGATAGTTAGCTGTAAAATCAAATTGTAGCTTTTGGATCAATCGAAAAAAATATAATCGGACTTATAAACTATAATTCTAGGTGATATGTCAAATTAAATTGAAGAATATTATTCTTGGAGTTGGAAATGTGTGTTGTACTTAAAGTGATGGTTTATTGGATCTGCTAACAAATGCATGTTTTGATCATTATTCCGGCAGTTATTTAGAAAACTATAAGGATATTTTAGTACTTACTAATGCACATAGAAGAGATTTTCACCGAAATAAAAGGACTAATTCGAACAAAAATATATACCGATATTATCTCAAAGCTTATTTCCAGCGAAATGAATTTACTTAAAAAATTCTAATAGAACCTCGCATTCCTTAAAAATATCGAGTCATCGGATCTCAATCAGTAAATGTCACTGGCATTGATATCGTTCATAAGGATAACATCGTCGTCTTCCATTATAAGTAGGTCTCAATGGTTTCATTAGCACTCCAGTTGCGATATTTTGCCACTATATCTATGACTTTGACCTCGGCTTTGAAGGATGTATCATCCTCCCCAGAATCGTAGTTGGAACACATGTATACACCCATATGCCCACACATGCATACATGTATATACGTTCACATATCCACTCATATACACATATACATACACATATATCCATACATATACGTTCATATGCCCATTCATATACATACCTACATAAACGCATGTATACACCCATATACTCACACATACATACACATACATAAGTATACATGAATACAAACATACATATAGGCATACATATCCCGATACAGAGGGTTTTTATAAGTTAAAATATTTGAATAAAAGTATACTCACATTTTAAGTATATTCCTCTACACTGTACAAAAATAGAAACGATTTTTTTTTCCTGCTAATATCTAAGAAAGCGAGTGGGTAAAAGTGATGAGGCTTAACCCAATTTTTTTTCGTATTTATGCGTGAAGCCTCGCCCCTTTAGAAATAATTGATGTGTTTCTAGAAAAAGATACATCCAAGAACCCGATTTGGTAGAGATGATTACAAAACATCATTCGAAATGGTTCTAAAAATTAGTCTATTTTGACTTACAAAACCCGTATTGTTCGAAAAGTCACATAAAATGAGATACAAAGCATTGGAAAACACCCAACATTAATACCATTCAAATAGATGTATATATACAAAGATTTTATAGAATCCATTAAACTGTAAACTTAATCTGTTTTGTTCACTCTTCCCTCAATACTTGAAATATTAATTTAAATTAGAAGAAATAGAAACAACGAAAATGCGTCATTAGAGAGGGTATATAGATTGGTGATATCAACACCTAGAGCAGAAATCACGACAAAAGTAGTGATTTAGATATCAATGATATAATTTATATGCGTTCACCTATTATTTCTGATAATGTAACAACATCCCATTAGTGCTTTATGTCCATTAAAATTCTAACCATTCTTTACACCTGATAAAAAACGTATCTCTGGTGATCGATAGCAAATATGTATGACGTGGTCTAAAAAAGGCCACCCAAAAACCATCTCTTTGAATCCACAATACTCGAAATATTACTTGAAATCAGGTAAAAAAATTGATACAGCAAAAATGTATCATTAATCCTATTAATGTAAGCCATTAATCATATTCACATACTTTACCTCTTTTCAAATTCTAACAACGCATTTTTACCTAACGAGGAGCGATAATATACAGGCACGGTCGAGTCCAGGTAAAGATACATCCGAGATTCTGATTTCGTAGAAATGATTTCAAACGATCATTTAAAACAGATGTAAAATAATAGGTATATATATACATATATATATATATATATATATATATATATATATATATATATATATATATATATATATATATATATAATAAAATAGAATAAATTATTGGCGAAGCGGACGTGAAGAATTTGTCAATCTACATGATTCTCGTATTAAAAAGTGCGGAGCACTCCAAAATATGGAAAAACTCCGGGTCCGACAGATGGCGACAGCGCTGTTTCGTCCTAATATGGGACTCGTCAGGCCACCACAGTCGGTACAAACCATCATCTCGCCTTTGCATCGTATAAAGCTGAATTTATAATCAAAACACAGCAAATAAGACGACAAAGGCGACATCTCGATGGTCCACTTGATAATACAAGAACCACACAGATTAACAAAGTTTGTAAAAGAACCGTCATATGGTGGCGCGACGGTGAATTAAAACAGAAATATGTAAAATCGAGTACACGAAACGCGCTGCCCAAAGAATAGGGGTCGCATTTTTCGGTACTGGCAAGCAAGCCTACCGCCTATTTTAGCAGCCAAAGCCACGAGTATCATGTAGATTGACAAATTTTTCACGTCCGCTTCGCCAATAATTTATTCTATTTTATTTTAAATTACACGGACAAAAACTTATCTACATATTTATTTACTTGTTTCGCTTTTAAACACGCTAAACGATGCTCTCATGGGGGGATCGTTTGGTGCGGCACGTGGCTGAGGCAGAAAGTTAATCTTATACAGACGGAGTCATGCTATAATAAGTTTATTTAAAATAAAGTTTTTTTTTTAATTTACATATTTTTGTATATTATATATAAGAAAGTGGCTCACAAAAACCTATAACTAAAAATTTCTTTATAACAAAAAAAAACTTAGCAGCTCAGATTAATAAAAACGGATACATTAACACGTAATATTGTACGCATAAAGTGGAGATAAATTCAACAGGCAATCAGAGAGACCCAGTAGTCTTCGTATCTATTTTATTTGTGACTCATGTACGCTGGTTTTTTGTGAATAGAATATTTTTACTAGCTTTTAAAATGTATTAAAGATTAAAGCTTTGTTAACTAAGCACCTCGTGTAACGCTGCTTATTAATTACTTTTAGAAATCGAGTACTTAGCCAAAAGGTTCATTTACTTCTCCCATAGCTACAACGTTTGCCTGACATTTTAGAAATAACATTGTAGTAAAAGTAAAGTACCACAAAGCATCCCCACTTATGTATCTATTTTTTCGTATTACTATTTCAAACTTAAATGATCTTGGCGCATACCGATTGAAATTTTTTTAAATGAGATGCTTTATCTGCTTTGTTTTTTAATCTGAGCTTTGTAATCAGTTATATTTTTCTTGTAACTATACAATATATATATATATATATATATATATATATATATATATATATATATATATATATATATATATATATATATAGATAGATAGATAGATAGATAGATAGATAGATAGATAGATAGATAGATAGATAGATAGATAGATAGATAGATAGATAGATAGATAGATAGATAGATAGATAGATAGATAGATAGATAGATAGATAGATAGATAGATAGATAGATAGATAGATAGATAGATAGATAGATAGATAGATAGATAGATAGATAGATAGATAGATAGATAGATAGATAGATAGATAGATAGATAGATAGATAGATAGATAGATAGATAGATAGATAGATAGATAGATAGATAGATAGATAGATAGATAGATAGATAGATAGATAGATAGATAGATAGATAGATAGATAGATAGATAGATAGATAGATAGATAGATAGATAGATAGATAGATAGATAGATAGATAGATAGATAGATAGATAGATAGATAGATAGATAGATAGATAGATAGATAGATAGATAGATAGATAGATAGATAGATAGATAGATAGATAGATAGATAGATAGATAGATAGATAGATAGATAGATAGATAGATAGATAGATAGATAGATAGATAGATAGATAGATAGATAGATAGATAGATAAACTTATATTTACAAAAAAAAATATTTCGACTTATAATAACAAAAAACTTTCTTTAAAGTAATACCTTAAAAAATAAATGCTTTACTTTACGTAGAAAAAAAATCTATGTATCTTTCTAGTTACATATGTTATTAATAAAATTTATAAGCCTATTTTTCAAATTTCGTTTCTTAGATATTGTTCCACTTTCAGGGTAAATGCCAAAAAAGTACCTTTGAGTAAATTGTAATATTGAACTTATTTCGTTTGGATATTGTAGATCAAATACATAGTAAAAACAAATAGTGGTTACAAAAGCATCAGTAAATATTAAATATTCCTCTGCTACTATCTCCTTTTCCATGCAAATCTTAAAGGATAAATTTTCATCAACACCAAAAAATTGAAAATTGTTGCACTAAATTTTTAGATATAGCATCAATCTGTAATTTTACAAAACTTTTGCTATAAAAATAGTTTTAAATATTTCCATTTCAAATTTAGTAATTTTAACTTCATCACTTGTTAAAGAAAAAAAGATAGGGTAAATAATATTTTGGCCTTTAGTATAACAATTTAATGAAAATAGATGTTAAAAAATTTTTCTCTGGTGACATTTTTGTTGTCTTAATTGTTTCGGCAACGCCAGTGGTGCACTTGGAAATAAATGTTTAAATTTGCATGGCACGCTTTTCTTTGTAACTTAAAAAACTGCAAGTTTTGAATTAGTAAAATAAATTTAACAATTGCAGCAAAATAAAAATTTATTTCTTTTCTTTTTTTTTTTCATCTGCTGTACACGTTCTTTGATTCACTGATTTTGTTTCCAGTACAACGTACCCGATTAAAATTGTTTAAAATCAAAGGCATTTTTACTGAAAACAGTCCAACCCAATTCATTATTACCTATTTTAATTGATTACAATTAAACAAAGAAATGAAATCAAAGCAAAATGCAAATTGTGTTTTTTTTTTCTATTCAAACACCTTTTCTTTTTAAGCGCGAAAATACAACTAATAAAACATTATTTTCAAAAAACTAATTGGTTTAGGTTTGTTATTTGTTATTTGGTCTCGGTATCACTAACGTTGTATCTAAATAACATATAAAAAGTGTAGAAGTCAAATTATTAACATGGCTTCGTCTGTCTCTTTTATTTGTAGATTAATAATTGGCGAAATTATATTTTTCCTGCATCTTATACGAAACTGCTTCTTCTAGCTTATAGAAAACATTTAAAAAATGTTTCTATTTTATTTTAGTGATTTCTTATTGCATTTTGCTTTATAACGTTGACCTGAAACGACTAAAGAACGTTTATAAAATTGTTTTTTAGTTAGTTTAAAAAAATAATATAAGAAATAGTCAAGTATGTTTTATAGCACAGTAAGGAAAGCTTTAAATAAAACTATTTTATAAAGCTGCAGATATGTTTCTAAAATTGTTTTGTAATGCTTGCAAAAGGCTTTACAAAATAATAACGGAGGCTAAAGTAGTTTATAAAGTGATTCCAACTTTACACTTAAAGCTGTCGTACAAGCGCTTTGAAAACATTCCTGAGAGTAATGTAGTTTTATAATTTTTTTCACAAAAATATTTTCGTAACCCTTATAAAATATAAAATTTCTAGTTGGAATAATTATCCCAAAAACATTTATGAATGAATGGTTGCTACATATGAAGATGGGACTCCATCATACTTTAAAGTAAAATGTTAGAGAAAACAGTTTCGATAGGTATATGAATCTATTGAAGACAACCAAAGACCTGCACGAAAGGAATTAATTGTTTTCAATGTTCGTCATTTAAAAAATCTACTATTGGTAAAGAATTAAATATATTTGAATTAATTTCATAACACAGGTTTACAAAAAGAAGTGGATGCCTATTTAATCAGACTATTTCATTATTATGTAATTAGGCGCCCTGAACCCAAATCCGTTAACTTCTATCACGTCAGGTTCAACGTCATTTCATGGTTAAATGCAGTAAAATACACCAAATAAATTTGAATAAGTCAATACCTACGTTTTTGAGTCCCCAAAGGTCGACTAGAGGTCATTTTAGGGTCATTACAAGGCCAAATTGAGAAAAATCAACTAAATAAATCTGAAAAATAATATAGGTTTTTGGGGTCGTTGAATCCGAATTAGTGGTTTGTTTAATTCGCCAACGTCAGCCAGAAGTCATTTCAGGGAAATTTCAAGGTCAAATTTAGAAAAACACATTAAATAAATCTGAAAAAAAAGATATATATATATATATATATATATATATATATATATATATATATATATATATATATATATATTTAGAAACAGAACAGCAAAATGTCAAGGAAAAAATTTTGAAAATGCCTTGAATAAATGGCGAAACATCAATCGTTTTGTGTTTTATTAATTATAGAACCTAAACCCAAGAAAATACAAAATTAAGAAAAATGATATATATATATATATATATATATATATATATAATATATATATATATATATATATATATAGGTTTTTGGGTCGCTGAATCCAAATTCGTGGTTTGTTTAACCCTTCAAGGTCAACCAGAGGTCATTTCAGAGTCATTTCAAGGTCAAATTGAGAAAAATCGATTAGACAGATCCGTAAAAGAAGACATTTAGACTTTTGAGAACGCCGAGTCTGAATTCAAGGTTTGTTTAATGCCTCAAGGTTAACCAGAGTTCATTTCAAGGTCATTTTAAGATCAAATTGAAAAAATACACTGAATAAATCTGTAAAAAAAGGGAACTCACACGCATCTAGATCAATATCCGTTACATAGCAAACAGCCTAGTAAATTAAGTTTTGGAGCTGAAACTCAAGCTTCCAAAATCTCGTGCCCCTCGCATAGGTAGATTGATGTCCGTTACACAGCAGATATGCAAACGAAGTTAGTTATTATGAAATAGTAATCAAAAATTCAAGCTCCAAAACTCACATAACCCACACATAGTTAGATTGATATCCATTACACAGAAGACAGGAGAGTGGATCGAGTTTTTAAGGCAAAAGCCAAGCTGCCAAAACCACACACTCTACGTGCAGCTAGATTGATGGCCACTTCACAGCAGACAGGCGATCAGACCAAGTTTTTATAGAGATGCCAAAATATTAGCTCTCTTAATCACACATCGCACACACAACGAGATCAATGCCCGTTTCGCAGCTGACAGAGGCGAAAAGCAAGGATTTATGAGTGTATGAAATACGACCCAGACTCTCCGAAAAACATATACCCCAGGCACAGCATGTATTAGAGTTTGGGGTTTGGGTTATACACTTATAAAAACTCGCTTCGCTATCCTAGCTGTTATGTAACGGATATCAATCTAACTGCGCATGGGGAATGTGGTTTTAGAAACTTAAGTTTCACCTTGAAAACTCGCTCCGTTTATGTACCTGCATGAGGTACGTGATCTTGAGAGCTTAAGTTTCGACTCAAAAACCTGTTGTTGTGTATATCGATTTAGCTGCTCGTATGTTCTCTTTTTTTACAGATTCATTTAGTGGATTTTTTTCAATCTGGCCTTGAAATGACGCTGAAATTACTTCTGGTTGACCTAAGGGTATTAAACAAACTACGAATTTGGATTTAGCGACCCCGAAAATCGACAAATCTTCTTTCTCAGATTTATTTAATGATTTTTTTTTCAATTTGATCCTGAAATTACCCTGAAATGACCTTTGGCTGAATTTGGGGGATTAAACAAACCACGAATTCGGATTCAGCGACCCCAAAAACCGACATTTTTTTTCAGATTTATTTAGTGGATTATTCTCAATTTGACCTTGAAATTACCCTAAAATTACTTTTGGTCGACCTTGGGATACCAAACAGATCACGATTTCGGATTCAGCGACCTCAAAAACGTAAGTTTCTACTTCTTAAGATTTATTTAGTGAATTTTACTGCAATTGACCTTGAAATGATCTTGAACCTGACGTAATAGAGGTTAGCGGACCTCAGGCATCCACTTTTTTTAGTAAATCTGTGTAATTCTACATGATAAACTACTCAGGAATAGCATTTTCGCATACCTAGTTTCCAAAATTGTTGATGACTCCCGAGGAAAAACTGCCTAGGTAACAAGTTTTCCAAAGAAAATCATTTGGAAAGTTTAGAAGACTAACCTCCCCCGTAATTTATTGGTATAAGTGAGTAGGAGGGATTATGTTGAAGAATAAAATTAGTGAAAAAATAATTTGTTTTACTGTTAGGGAGATCATTTTTCTAATACTCTTCGTAATAATATTAGGAAGGATTTATTAAAATAAATATTTATTTTAAAGAACAACACCATTACTGAAAAGCAACCGCGAGTCAGATGCTCATATGGGGATCCATTTGTTGTTTGAGTCATCATATATCCCAATTAGTTTTGTAGTCTTGGCTACTTTCTAGGTCAACTAGGAAGGTATACCTTTCAGTAATGCGAAAGTGATAAGTATTTTAACAACTATATAGGTTTTTTTAAATTTAAGTACAAAATAGGGCCCGGTATCTGCAGCAAAACAACCTTTAAAATACTCCTTCTAAAATATTTCATATAATGTAAATCTTGCAAAGGATCAGAACAAAACAAAGTTCTTACAGTAATATTTTATTTCACAAAATATATAAAGAAGTGCATTAAAGGAATCTTATATGAAATTAAAGTATACAAAACTAAACTTCAACTGCAATTCATTTAGGATATAAAATAGATACAATAATATAGAATAATAAGCTTTAAGTAAATCATGCTTAGCTAAAATATTTTTCATTTTTTTCTGTCTTTGTTACAGTTATTCTCATCTTAATTATTTTATATGTTTAAATTTTTATGTACAAAATGTTAGACAGATCAAATCCATTTGTTACAAAATAACTACATTCATAATACTATATCAATAACGTATAAATATTTACATTTCGGGATATCTACCACTGACATTACTGTTGATATAATCTTATAAAACATAACTATAAATACACACAAACCACAAAAAAATAATGTATTTTCAAGAAATGATGAAATAATTAATAAAAATAACTTTAGGTAAATACTAGACTCATTGTTGAAGAAGTTACCTATTTACTCTTCATTGCACAGTTCTTAATAAATAACAAGACAGTATTATACTTTTTTTAAGTGACTAGTTATAATTGACTACTATTATTTTTGCTGGCACATTTGAATTTGGTAGCATTCATGAAATATCGTTCCTTATTCCGTTTTAAGATATATTATTTAAATTATTCATGATTTTATACAGAGTTGTATTAGATCTACGGAGTCGTATTAGAAATATTAAAATGAATTGAATTTCTCCCGAAATTAGAGTTAAGATTAATATTTTCTTATAATAACCTGCACTAGGTTTAACTATATCACCTGCCAAAATTATGAACTAATATCTTGAACCTTAACGGAATTGCAGACGATTCGTAGCACGTAACTCTATTATTCTACAAAAATAACTACTTTTTTTTTGCTTTAAGGAAATATATTTACAGTCACAATGATAAAGATTAAAAGAAAAAAACTTTTACTGCAGACTTTTAGCATTAAAATCCCGAAATTGCGAGCTAAATCCGTTCAAGCTAGACAATTGGGAGTATTTTTATTTTGTAGTATTCCTACCCACAAAATATGCACAGTTTAGCCATGATTATCAAAAATTTGATAAATATAAATTTCACACTGCAACAGTAACTTTTTTTCAATTTTTATGTGAGAAAACCTTATTGCTGACTTTAAAAATATCCACTATTGCATTTCCTTGAAAAAAAAACAGAAATGCCTGAATATTCACGTAACCAAAATGCCTCTGAGACTTTCATTGGTGTCGCATTTATTAAACTATATTTCCATACACTAAACATATGCAGTTCTCACCCAGTCACCGAGACTACGAAAAAATCAGTTTTTTCTTTTCTGAGTTATACAAATGTCAATAATTCACTCGCTATTCATTAAAAATTTAATAATTAAGAAAATGCTTATGTTATATCGGACCTAATGCATGTCTCACTAGGGAGTTGCTCTCTCTGACAGCAAAAGAACTACGAATTGTCATAGGTCTACTGATGGGACATTGTCATTTGCTGGTCATCCTCATAAGATTGACATCACAAAAGACATAGTATACAGATGGTGTCTAGAAAACGGTGAACATCCGACTGGAAAAAGGGGACTTCGGTTTTTTTTTAATATCTATAAATTCTGGAATAATGTAGTTTTCCACATTTTTCTATAGTTTCCTCGACAGCCAGGTTAATATTAATAAAGTGGTGAACATTTCGTCATTTCAAAACATTTTTTAGAGAGCGTATCTCTACATTTGTGCAACAAAACTAACAAACAATAAGTCTCAAAGTTTTGACTTGGGTTCGAGTTTAACAGTTAAAGAAAAAATATACAGACATTCTATTTTCTGCAAATATAACTCCGGTCTTATCTCCACTTGCATTTTGACCACCTAATAGTCTCATAAAGGAAAATTAACCTTTTATTGTATACTGATCCTTTTACATTGAAATATGGAACATGATTCGGAACCATTTTTTTTTGTTCAGGTTAGTTCAAGGAAGAATATCTTTGAACAAGCAATAATAAATTTATATGACAAAAAATGTAGCAATAATGAAAATATAAACTATTGAATAAAATCACATATAATTTATGATTACAATTTGCAACAAACTTTTAGTGATGATATAAATGATTCCGTTCGCCGATGAATTTCTCTTACAAAATTTAAGGACAATTAGATACATAATTGCTCAAAATAGTTCGGATGGTTTGAAAAAAATGATCTGTACTAAATAGTAGAAAAATCAACCCTAAGCACATGTACATGCCAAAAATGGACACCATATGTTGAAACATATCTTAGCACCAAAAGTATATTTTTAGATAAAATAAAAACAGCTTTGGAAAAATCAAAATAATAATATCTAATTAGTTATAGAAAAAAAATCAATATTTTGCAATATATGCAGCTAACATTAATAAGAAGAAAAGGTGAGATATATTTAACAATAAAGGTTTAAAATTATGTGCTGAAAATCTCGAAAGCACTTGTACTAACATCAGAACTACCAGCTCGTACAGGCGATTTAATGTAAATTTCATTTGAAGTAGCTTAAAAGGGCGGCAATTTATTTTAAAAATGAGATATTAGCTCCCAGTTTAAAAAATCCATCATTTTATAATTTTCTGTTACACAAAATTAAAACCAAATCAAAATATTACAATAAAATTTCAAATATAATTACCCCATAATTACCACACTGAAACATTCTGAAATAATTTGAGGTATCGATTTTTATTCATATTGAAAAATTAAAATACTAACATAAATTTATAATTTGCATTACACGGAATCTCAAATACTATACTATCCACAACTATCCAAACGATACTCTTTTCGGGAATTCAAAGAAACAAATAAAATGTCAACGACATGGCTGGTTTGTTAATTATGGAGCTTTATATCTGCCAACTCAAGGGCTGCAAGGAACTAATAATGAGACACAAAGTAAATGAGATAATGATGTCGACACGTGCATTGATTTTTATCTCTATATTAGCCAAAAATACTACGGCTGCAAAAAATTCGCTTAATAACATTATGTTCTTCACTTTTTAGCTTGCTTGCATTAAAGTACGGAATAAATATTTATACAAAGTTCCCCTGGTAGTACTCTACAGTATACTGGAAAATACATGAAAATAACCTACTTAAAATTATATGAATGTAATGTCAATTAAAATGTTCAATAACCAACCATTTAATTGTTAAAGCACCGTCAAGTATCGGCTGTCCACAGGGAGGAGTTCCATCGCCTTTACTGTGGAGCCTTATGGTGGATAGCCTGCTGAGTGAACTCAATAATACTGGTTGGTATACACAGGCCTATGTCGATGACTTGGTCATTTTGAATCCTGGTCGCGATATCCGGAACCTGGAGGGACCAATGATGCGGGCCCTCCGAATCGGGGAATGATGGTGCTAGAGGGAAGGGCCCAGAATAAACCCAGACAAGACCGATTCGGTACTCTTTACAAAAAAAGAGGAAAATCGGCTGACTTTCCACAATTGCATTGGCAGGAAGGACTCTTCAATACAAGGGGACAGTTAAATACCTGGGAGTAATTCTGGACCAAGGACTGAGCTGGAATGATCATATTAGAGCTCGAACCAAGAAGGTCATATGTGCTTTCTGGGCTTGTAAACGAGCCTTTGGGTGCACATGGGTGCTGACGCCTAGAGTGCTATTTTGGCTATACACTGTGGTGATCCACCTCACGACAACATGCGCCGCTAGTGTATGGTGGCGCAGTACAACAAAGCGCAAACACAGCTTTTAACTTGACCAAGTTCAAAAAATGGCTTGTATGAGAATATCGAGTGCGATAAGGACTGCTCCTACTAGAGCTCTTGAGGTCCTGGTGAATCTGCCTCATCTTTACTTGTACATAGAGAACAAAGCCCTGAAGACTGTTTATTATCTCAGTTGCCTAGGGCATCTCGGAATTGGGAGGGGCGGCTATTGAGGTGTCTGGGAAAGCGCAGCGGAGAGGTGTTCATCACCCCCATGCAGACAGATTACATAACGCCGCTTTTAAAACCCAACTTCTCTTTAGAAATATTAATGTCTAGTAGCGAGAATTGGGAGGGAGAGCAAAATATTTCAAGTAATGGATCCTGATGGGATACAGATGGATCTCGACAAGATGAAAGAGCTAGAACCGAAGTGTTCGGCAGGAGCACAGGAATCAGAGAGTACTACCCTCTCGGATAACGTGTGAAGATTTTTACAGCAGAAATTGATGCTATTCTGCAATGTGCCCATCTCTGTGGGAGGAATATAAACAGGAATAGGGTAATAAATATAGGCTCAGACAGTAATGCTGTGATAATGGCACTAAAGTCCAGGGTCGTAACTTCGCGACTGGTGTCTGAGTGCAAGGACGTACTGAATAATATGATAAGAATCGGGCCACTCGGGCATATGCGGGAATGAGAAAGCAGACCATTTGGCAAAGTTTGGTTAAGCAACTGAACCATACGGACCCCAACCAATTCTAGCTGCTTCAATTGCCGTTGGCAAAATCTTTGCTGGAAAACAGATTTATTGAATAGTGGAGGGAGGTGGAATGAGGTGTACTAAGGAACATATAACTTGATCTCGCGCACGGCGTACTATGGAGCATCTCTCCTTAGAAAAGAAAGAGCTGCGAATTGTGGTAGAATTGTTGACAGGGCATTGCCATCTGAGTGGCCATCTTCATAAGATCGATGTCGAAGACAACCTGGTGTTTGGAGAAGGTTGAAACTGTTGACTCAGTCCTCAGAGAGTACCCAGCAAACTAAGACAGAGAAACGCTAGTAGAACATGCAGAAAATTTCGTCGAAATTTCTCAATCATATCATAAGTTATATGAGAATGTATTATCTTGCTAACCAACAATGTTTTCCAATTTTCAACCATCTTGCAAAACTATTTTGGAAAAGACAACACCTTATAATATGCTTAAAATTTCATTAATTGTCCCACTTCTACCAAAGAAATAAAATAAACTGTTTTAAATTGAAATTAATTAAGAAATTATAGATTTTCTAATTTACTTAGCAGTTTTTTGATGGTTTAACTAAATTTAAAATTTATACAAAAACTTTCAAACTACACATGTATACTCTTCACTAACATAAGAAGAAATAAAACACATATAAAAAGCTATGTAATTATATAATATTAACGTCGGTTCAAAGTTCGAATTCACATAGAAGTAATTTGAAAAAAATCGCTTCAATTATAAATTACCCGTAGCGACTTCGTCCGCGGGGAAGTGAGGGATGGTTTTGGGAGGCTAATACATTACGCTGCAATAATTAGTTTACGTTTTTCGTTATTATTCTGCTTCTATGTATGATATAAATATTTTTAAAAATTGCCGTTACATATTAATGAAGTTATCAAGCAAAATAGTAAAATCTCATTTTAACCCTTTTCAGTCTTAGTAAAACGACTTTCGAAAAATACAGTAATTACTTGTCAGATAATCATACGCAGATCATGTGAAGTCAAAAATCATCATATCGTGATTTTTCGTAGAGAAAATAATTTTTTAATGAGCAATCGTAAAATCGACGCTGTACCCCTTTTTAAAATGCGAATATCGAAAAATCAAGAAACCAGTTTTTAAATCGATTTAATATCTCTATTTTATCAAAAGATACCAATAAATTTATCAAGTTACAATTTACCCCTTTTCACTCTTTTGGTGTAAGAATTTTGAAAAATCCTTTCTTAGTGGATATCTACATGGTATTGTCAACCTTTTCCCAAAATTTCATGATTCTATTCTTAACAACTGATTAGGCTGTGCGTTGTCAGTCAGGACAACGCTGCTTACAAGTATGGATTGGTATTTTATAACTACAATTGGGTTCACCATATTCAATTTTAAAAAATATTCTTAAAGTTATAATCTACCACCTCAATCAATGTTGGACGAAATCGGGAATATGTAAAATTTTTACTTAGCCATATTAAATGTGCCATATTTAACTTGAAGAAATTAACTTTATATTCAAATTCTACTATCCCAAAACTCGCCAGATACCAATTTTGGAAAAAAATTGAAAAAGTGAAATTTTTAGCCCACCATGTTTGATCTTCCATATTGAATCTTTATAAAAATAATTTTAATTATTAATTTAAACTCCTGAAACCCCCCACTATGTAACATCTTCAATTTACAATATTGAGCTTGTAAAAAAAAATGTTAGGGGAAATTTAACAAGTTTTAAATTTTTAGGAGGTCATAGTGAATCCGCCATATTAAATTTAAAAAAAAATGAAAGAGGTTCTCCAGGAGTTGGGAAACTGTTCATTTGACCATATGTAATTGTAGAAGGCCAGAAGATATTCTAGCATTTTAGGGGAAGATTGGCAATCATAGGGAGGTGAATTCCATCTGGGCCAGGGGATGCAAAACGAGAGGAATTGATAACAAGGAGCAGCTCTTTCTGGGAGAAGGGATATTATAGGAGAGTGACTCACTGGTATTAAAGTTAATTAGGAGAGATTCTGCAGTGTTCTTGACAGTGAGTAACCGGCCAGGATAAGAATCATTAGATGATATATCCTCAAAGAAATTAGCAAAAGAGTCACACAGCGAGTCTCGATTAGTAATCAAGTTGTTGTTGATGAGAAGTCCTGAGATAGATCTAGAAGCGGAAGACCTAATACTGTTAATCTTCCTCCACACCTCCTTACTAGAGGATGTGAGGTACATACCAGAGGTGAAATCTCTCCATGATGAGGATTTGGCCTTTTGATGGTTCTTTTGGCGGCAGCCCTTTGTTTTTTAATGTTTATAAAATTTTCCATAGGGGGATGTCTTTTGAATTTATTTAGGAGTGCTTTTGGTTTCTGGATAGCTTCCGAGCATTCCTTGCTCCATCATGGGACTGGAGGTCTTTCTGGAGAGGACAGGATGGAAAAGGAGGCAGCATTAAGAATTCTGTCTTCAATGTCAAAGTCCCATTAATGTCGTCGAACTTAGGGGGGGGGGAGGGCTATGAAGGATGCATGGTATAGAGGCTAATTGGCTTTTTTTAGGTTTCATTTTGGGTCAAAAGGATGGTCAATCTGGGAAGTCTCAAGGTTTCTTAGAATGATAGGAAAGTGATCACTACCATAAGTATCCTCAAGTACATCGCATTGGAAGGAATTTGTTATTGAAGGGAAGCAGATAGAGAGATCAATGGAAGAGAAGCTTCCATTCACAGGACTTATATAGATTGAAGTGCGATGATTGAGAAGAGAGAGGGAATATTCATTAAGGAGACTCTCAATTTGATGGCCTCTGGGGCTAGTGAATTTTGAACCCCAAAGTGGGTTATGGGCATTAAAATCACCTAAAATAAGGAAGGGATTAGGTAGGAAATCAATTGCCTCCTTCAGAATTCTAGTTGAGATCGAGGAGGAAGAGGGGAGGTATATACAACACACAGTGACGAGACCATGGAGATGTGTAGAGATGGCGCAAATTTCTAGATTGAGGTCGATGTCAGTGGATTGGTAGTCCAGGGAAGAATGGATATAGATGACAACACCGCCTGAGACATGAATCGGATTGGGCCTGTTTAAGAAGTGAGTGTTGTCGTTTTTCAGATGTATGAAGTTATTGTCTTTAAAATTAGTTTCATGAAGGCAGATGATAGATGGTCTATAAGTGTTAATTAAAAATTGAAGATCCTCGATGCGCGGAATAAAACCATTTAAATTCCATTGTAAAACTGAAGCAAAGAATGGTAAGGTTGAGGGAAGGGTAAGTAAAGTTAAGGTTAAGGTTTCAAGTATAGAGAGGATCACTAAAAGAGAAAAGGCGGTCTGAAAAAGTAAAAATTATTTGGACTGGTGGTTCTTATTTGTGTTCTTAGAATTATGGTCTGAGAAGTTATCAACTGGCATTTCGTCTAGGTGTTCTTGAGACGATTGAGATGATTTGGATGAACTTCTACTAATACTAGGAGGTTTATGACTGGTGGAGTCTTTTTTCCTTGTATGCGAAGGGTGGGAAGACTTGTGTTTGAAATGTTAGAGGGTTGGGAGGAACTTGAAGATTGTCGGGATGTTTTTGATTGGGTAGAAAGTTTATGGAAATTGAGGCTATGGGAAGGTAGAGTACTTTTTTCATTGAGGAAGGAGGAGAAGGGGAGATGAAGGGTGAGGGGGTAGGGGGATCTAGAATAGGAAGAGAATGGGGAGGGAGAGAAGGGGGAAGAGAAATGGAGCGGATGGGAAGGGGGAGATCGAGATTACATTTGGTGGCAACTGAAACGAGATTGCACTGAGTGTCGACTTGGACTTTATTAATGGTAGAAGAAGTTTGTCTTTTAGTCACAGAGCTGAACAATGAGGAGTTGGGCACTTGAACAGAAGGGTTAAGACTAAAGAATTTCTTTTTGGTTTCAAAATAAGAAAGTTTTTCAGTAGTACGTAGTTTTTGAATTTCGAATTCCCGCTTGTAGGTAAGGAAACCTTTGTATCTAGGGAATGATTTTCTTTACAATTTGAGCATACTGAGGGATTGGAGCATGGATTTCCGGGTGGTTGGGGTGACCGCACGAAGTGCAGGTTGGAAAATTTGGACAGCGGCCTGGAGTGTGTCCAAACTTTTGGCATGAAAAGCAACGCATAGGGTTGGGGATAAAATGGCGAACCCTGAGAGAACACCAACCTGCTCTAACTCGAAAAGGGAGAGAGTGTGATTTAAATGTATGTATTAAAGAGGAAGAGGGTGTTTTGTCTTTAGAGAGAATTCGAGAAACAGCAATGACTCCCTGATCTTTAAGATTGCCCAAGATTTCATCCTCCGAGCAGCGCAGCAAGTCGGAGCACGTTACAATGCCCTTCATAATATTTAAAGATGAGTTGAGGGGGGTGGAAATATTATAGTTATATAGTTTAGTTAAATTGTTTGTTTTTGAAGATTGTTTTTCGTTATTTACTTCAATAAGAAGAGTTTCATCACTTAATTTTTTTGTGTCAGATAGAGAACCGAAATATGATTGTAGAGCTTTATGTAAAATAAAAGGAGAATTTTCTATAAAAGAACCATCAAGATTTTTTACAATGAAAAATTTGTCAAAGTTTTCTAATTTATCATTCTGGGGCTATTGAGAGGCCCGCTAATGGGTGGAAATTTTCCAAAATTTAAATTTAATCGTGACATATGGATCCCACGAGTATCCTGGGAAATAATCGGTCGACCACAGCAGAGCCTGGATGCCATGGAAAGGCTATACTACTGCTAGATGTAGCCCGGTGTCTGACAGGAACCGTTTAAGACTCACTAAGCAGCGCCATTCATCTCCTCCGCACGGTTTCTAACACTTTGAGGTTGCATTGGAAACATAGAATTACGGCATAGGATAAGGACAAGACATGATTGGGGCCCCGGGATCGTGACACCTGTGCTAGGGAGGAGAAAATTCTCTTAGCCCTCTGGGGGCACAAGTCGATCGCAGCGATGACAAAACTGCATTTCGAATTGCTTCCGCATCTCCGTATTCTCCAGATTTGCCCCCCAACGACTATTATCTGTTCGTAAACTCAGGTTAGTTTGAGAAAAAATACTCGCTGGAAAGAGATATGGCTCCAGTGAAGAGCTAGTCGTCGAAACTCAACCGTATTTTAAATTGTTGGACGAACCGTTCTATAGGAAAGGCAGAAAAATGTTAGAGCGGCACTGAAATGATTATATTACTCTAGAAGGAGACTATGTTCAAAAATGATGCCGAATTTTACCCAAAAATTGCATTTTTATGTTAGCCTAGCCAAACCACCTGTTAGAATAAATTTTGTTAATATGCTGTGGGCGGATCGATGGGAACACGAGGCATAATCCAAGGCTGTTTTTCCATAAGCGTCTGTCTTAAACATAAATTTCCTAAAAGATAGAGGGTTAGTATTTTCTTCAGCTATCTTCAACATATACATTAGAATTTTTACATGGCTGCGAGATTTACATAACACATGTAGGAAAGATTGCAAATTCGAATCTGATAAAAATAAAAATCTCTCGAATATTTCTCTACTACAGTTAATTTTAATAAAATCGAACAAAGCTTCCACCATTGAGAGGGTATCGAAATTACTCAGGATGTAATGCAATATAGTTCGCCCTTCAAAGTCTGTTCTTAAAAGCATATCATTACGTTTAGTATCCTCAATTTCATTCAATAAGTAGGTTAGAATATCCACATAATCTATTTTACTTTCATTATTTTTACTACAGGCAATGTGTAATACAGTTTGTTCTCTGTTATTCACTGTAAATGGTGAGGTAAGTACATTTAAGTTGCAATTAATTTTAATAAAATCTACTAGTAGTTTAAGCCTAATAGGATTGTCAAAGAAGAAAATACAATAATATAATGGGTTCAGTCCATCGTAATCAGGTTCCATTAACATCTTTTTTATTACCTTAGGCTTGATTAGGCTTAACAAATTATTTAGATTATGTGTATGTTTTTGGTGACAAGCTATATGTAAAAGATTGCGTCCTTTGTCATCACCTTGGAATAAAAGTGTATTAAAAATTTCCAAGTCACAGTTACGTTTGACAAATTTCAATACCACTTCTAACGCAGAAGAAATTTTGAATTCCGCAATAATTAAATGCAGTACAGTAGGCCCAGCGTAATTTGTTCGTAATAAAATTTCGTTAAGTACTTTTTTATTACACTTGACGAAATCTAACAGAGAAGTTAAAATTTTGCGTCCCTCTTGGTTATTGAAATTAAGGCAAGCAGTAATTAATACGCTATATTTAAAATCATCTAATGACAGTAAAAGGGTATTAAGTATTTCTGAACTACAATTTTCTTTTGTAAATTTTAGTAACGTCCCGAGCACAGAAGGGTTGTCATGATTAAGAACTGTATGGTGTAAAGCGGTTTTCCCATTGCGATTAAAAAGTAGGAAAGAAGTTCCTTCGGTTTTGAACTACAAATAACATGCAATAATGTCTTTTGCTCGTAATTTGTTTCCAACAAAAGCTTTTTAAAAATTTCGTGATTACAATGTATTTTAATAAAGTCAAGTAGCACTTGAACTATAGAAATATTGGAAAAATTATTAACACTGCAATACAGTGCTGTATTTCCCAAGTAATTGTTACATAACAAGAATTCATCTAATATTGTTTTATTACTTTTAGCCAAATTTAATAATAATACCAGAATTTCTTTAAATTTATTTTCTTTTACTCTAAAGTCATAACATACAACCTTATGTAACAAAGTCATTTTTATATGGTTTTCGTGAAAAAATAGCTTAGAAAATGTACTCGAATCGTAATGTTTGTTAATAAATTCTAATATTGCTTTTGCTCTTGAGTGTCGATGTACCAAATAAAAGTCAAATACTGTTTTTTCATATTTAGGGTCTGATGAAAAAAATATTTCATCAAATAGTTCCGGTGAAACACTGCATTTTACTACATCTAATATACACAAAAATTCTTCATCGCTTAAGGAATTATTAGAAGAAATATCATACATTATCCGTTGTGCGTAGATCAGTCCAGGTTTTTCAAAATATTCGGGAGATAAATTTTCTATGTAAGACATTAATATTTTGACAGTTCCTTCTTCAACCATTTGTTGAACTAATCTTAAATTGAGGCATCTTTTATTAATGAAATTAAGCATTTGTTCGTCCTTGTTGCGAAGTTTTTCCAAGAAATCTAGGTTATCATTCAAAAATCTCCGTATTAGTTTATATTTTGCATCAAACAAAATCTCTGAGAAAATTAAATCTCGAATATATTCGTATTGTAAATGTTCAGCAAAATACTCACTTACAAAATATTCTGCATAACCTCGGTGCACAAAATCAAATTGGTCTCCATAATTGACAACTATTCCAATTTTTAAGAGTATTATATAATTGTCAATTTTTTTGAAATTTTTTTCGTGTTCGGGAAATAATATCTGAAACGCAAGTTCTTGATGAGTGATTTGTAAATTGTTTGAATACTCTTCGAATATTTCGTGACCTAGCAATGAATTTCCTGCTGCATTTTTGTCTTCACAACAAATAGTAAATTTGTTATTTATAAACTCTTTGTAAAGAAAAGTTAAATTCTTGGGTTCTAAATTGAAAAATTTATTTTGAAATATAATTTCCTCTAACATTTTAAGACTTAGAATATTATCAGTTAAGTCATACAACTGACTATTATACATATTTTTAAAATGTTTTATATTTGTTTGTGCTACATATGAAAAATCTAATTTATTCATAATATCATTAAAAGAACATTTTCTAAAATTACAAAAACTTTTAAAACAGTGGCAATTAAAAGGAAGGTTTCGGCTAATTTCTTTAATATATGAAATAGTTTTTTCAGTGGACTTTTCATACTGAATATCGTCAAGATTACATAAATTGTATAACCAAAATTTATTCAAAAATGTAATTTTATTATCATCTTCTAATGGATTTAGAAAGAAAGCAGATGAACCAAGAATCCTTTCCAAACTAAGTTCTTCATTATTACGTGTTGTAATCCACATTTGTACAACATTTGATCTTTTAAGTGCCTTAAGTAGTAAGAGGGTCTTTTCCTTAAATTTAGGACTCACTTCATCAAATCCATCAAATATTAAAATAATTTTTGGTAAATTACAATAGCGTTTTTTATCATAGTATAGGGATTTCATAAAAATCTTTTTATTAAACTCCTGATTTTGACTTTTATCCTTCTGACTTAATAAAATATCCGCTAGAAATAATATAGCTTTTTCGGTATCATTTTCCCCAAACATAATATCTTCCAATGACTTTACATCCCTTTGTTCGCTGTTATTTCTTTGTTTCTTCTTGTTATGTGCATAAGAGGACAAGTTAATTCGCAAAACCCATATGTTAGAGGCTATTTTTTTAAGTTGGCGAGCCACTACAGTCATAAAGATAGATTTTCCACTTCCTGGACCACCGGCAACAATTACTATTCTCGTTTTTAAAATGTCTTTATTACTGAAACTATTTTCATCAAAGCAAATATGTTTACACAGAATGTTGGTACTATTTTTAATATTTTTAAGAAATAATCTTCCATTCTCATATTTTAACCAACACATATTTTCTATATTAGTTTGGCATAACTTGAAAAGTACGTCTTGAGTTTCCCACTTATTCGTAACAACAATGCCATTTGTAAAAGTTGAATCTGGATCCCACGGAAAAATCCATTCAGTTTTAATATTTAACTTTGTTAGATGATCTTTTTTAGCATCAGTAATAATAAAGAGACACTTTTTTAGAACCTCTTCATTCCAAAAAATCTGTGGCTGAATTTCTTTTTGTGCTAATATTCTGGGAGTATAATAATCGTCCACAAGAAAATCCGATATTAATGCATCACTATTTCCTATTTCAATATTATCTAAAAGAAGTACTTGCAAGACTGATGCGTCTATAATTTCACTTGCTAAGTTTATGTCAATAAGTTGATTTAATTTAACTTTATTACTTTGAAATGTGACTTGGCTTTCTAACAAATGTAGTTGTGAGTCTGTAGTTAGATCTTTAAAGGAATTATTTTTGTCATAAAAACAAAGCGTATTTAAGTCTGGACATTTTAGCTTAAAGAAATTTGCACCTCCATTTTCCATTTTGGCGATATTTTAGGACTATATCATCAAATTGTTCTCCATCCTTCATCTCGGTTGCGAGAAAAAATTCTTGATCATCTGGGACCCTTTGGACAAAAAGTGTAAGTAGTCTTAACTGATAAGTGAGACCATGAAGTGTTTTCTTTGGTGCTGATGAAGTAGTATAGTTTTCTGCCTCCACTTTACTAATAATAGGTTCAACCAACTCTAATTGTGAATCTTTAGGTCTTTTAAGTGAATATACGTCATTTTCCTCACTCAAATGCCTTTTCATTAATCGAGAACCATCTGCACCAGTTATTGAATTAGATCCTTCTTCGCTGTTTGTAATAAATTCGTGGTCAACCTATAGAAAATTAAGAGATATTTTAATTATGAAAAAGACGTGACAAAATTAAATATAAACTCGGCCCATCAGCAAACTAATATATTTAAATTATATATATATATATATATATATATATATATATATATATATATATATATATAAAAGACTGTAATAAATTGAGGTTATTTTTGTACCAATAACTCAACAATTTTTTTTCCCATAGGATTCTAAAAAATAGTACCTACCTACAACCTGTTAAACTGTAAATCTCAATGCGTTAACTGAAATTAATAATAATTTTTATGAGGGTGATAGTTTTTTAAATTTGTCAATTTGAGTTTAGAAAGTTGAAACTAATCCAATAAAATTGTATCTATTGTACATCATGTGTTATGAACTACTATAAATAAAACCCCGGTTAATTTTCTGTTGAATATTAAATTTATAATATAAATATTTTTTAAGCCATCTGGTAAAATTTTCCGATCATGTTTGGGCTTGGGATACATACCCATGTCTTGAAGGGAAACAAAATAACCTCCCAAGGTTGGAAGGACAGGCTACTTAAACTCTAAGTCATTCCGCCTTATCAGGCTGATTAGTTTTTTACAAAAAGGTTGGTAGATTGGTACATCAAGGAAGGAATAGTGGTACAATGTACCTCACGTCCTTTACAATTTGCCTGTCAGTCAGTAAAATCCACAGACATGGCACTTCATCGACTCGTTACAAGAATTGAATTCACGATTTGAAATGTAATGCTCAACAACGACGAAGCTCTGAACCTACAGTAGTCGCACAGGTCAGAGCAATGTTAAGTCTGAGACGAATATATGCTGAGATTAACAATTGAATTGTTAAAGCACTCTCAAATAGACGTTGTCTGCAGGGAGGAGTTCTGTCACCACAGCTTGCTGAGTGAACTAAATAAAACTGGTTTGTATACACAGGCCTACGTCGATAACCTGATCATTTTTTGCCCTGATCGCGACCTGGGGGGACCAATGATGCAGTCCTTCTGAATAGCGGAGCGATGGTTCCATAGAGAAGGGATGGAAATAAACACGGATGAGTCCGAGGTGGTACCCTTTATAAAAATGAGGAAAACTCTGAGACTTCCCACAACTAGACTGACGGGAAGGACCCTTTTATATAAGGAGACAATTAAATACCGGGAAGTAGTCCTGGAATTACAACGAAGTTGGAATGACCATATTAATGTTCGAACTAAAAAGGCTGTGCTTTCTGGGCTTGTAAATGAGCCTTTGGGTACACCTAGTGGCCGGCATCGAAAGTGCTATTTTGGATATATATTGTGGTTATCCGCTAGAAAGTAAATTTATTAAATCGTGGAGAAAGGCTCCTGGAATGATATGTGCCAAGGAACATATTACTGGACCTAGCGCACGGCTTACTACATACTCAAATAAAAGTCTAGTATCTCACTAGGAACATAACTAACATTGATGACTAATCAATATAATATTTCTACAAGCACGTGACCGTATTCAGATAGTGCTTCGTTATATTGCCCCCTCCTAATTCTAATCCTACTGATTATCTTCCAATGTTCCGTCGTATAGCTTCAACCTGTGGAGATGTACTACTTTAATTTTGGCCTTGGAACTTCGTTGGATTCTCTAAACGCCGTCATTGATTCTCTTCAAAATAGTATATGGTCCTTCCCTTGCTGGCATCAACTTAGTTGATTTGCCTTTTTTCCTTTATGGATTCCATAAACAAACACTATCACCTGCCGAGTTTGTCGTGATATCGTGTCTTGTTTTCATTCTGTCTGTGGCTCGATTCATGCGTTCTCCAATAGTTCATAAAATTCTCGCAACTTTTATTGTAAGGCATCCACCCAATCTTCAATCCCCAAACTTTCATTAGTTGAGGAACCGAACATTTTGTCGCAAGACAATTTAAGTTACCGGTAACACCTGTAGTTTCATGAACTGCGGATGGGTATGCCATTAAAAAGATTGTCAAATATTGATCCCAATCTATCTGATATCTGTCTACAACCTTTGAGAGGTGCTCTTCAATAGCCCTATTGAATCAATCAACCTTACTATTTGACTGAGGATATAAAGCTGTTGTCCCGGTTTTATGGATATGAATTATCGTATTCGTAGAGATTTTGAAAAAGCTGTGATTCTAAATTATGTCCTTAATCAGAATATAGCGCCAAAGAAATTCCAGTTTGGCTGAATATATTTTTGATCAAGACTGCAGCTACTGTTTATTTTCCCTGGTTGAAGATGACAACTATCTCAGACCATTTACTGAAGTAGTCAAGATATATTTGTTGCCTTTTTCTGTTTCTAGAAATGGCCCAGGTATCTCAATAGCCATCCGTCCAAAAGGTATTCCAACATTATATATCTATATTTGTTCCTTACATCTTGTGCTTGGACCTTGGCTGGCTGCACATTTAGACTACTATGTACATCATGATTGTGTGTGTATCTTGACAGTAATCCAGTAAAATTTCTCTCGAAATTTATCTAAAATTTTGTTAACTCCTAAATTAGCATAATACTTTCGATTGTGAATATCTTCTAAAACGATTGGAACTTTTTTTTTGGATATTATCAACTGAGTTTTGATTTCTTTACTATTGGCTCTTTTCCAGAATCTGTTTAGTAACCGGTTTTTAATCAATACTGGGTCTTAATGAATCAAAAGTGCCTTGAATGTATTCCCTTCTCAGAGATATATTTCCTGCTTTGCTTGTTTGTTCCGTAATAACTCTGCTGCGTTCGTTATTATGGTTTTTTGCCAGAATAAATCCTTCGGTACCAAGCTTTAGGATGTTAAGCTTATTTTCAAAGAAAAATCCATATTGACTTATCTCCTATGTCGGTAACTAACACCAAACGATTTAATTTTTACCTTTCAAGTTGAACTTTCAATTGCATTTTTCCAATCACATCAGCCGATTTTCCAGTAATAGTTTTCAACGTCAATTTTGAGGACAATTGAAGATTATAAATTTATCAACAAGGTTTAACTTTGTCAGAGATACTGCTGTGCCAGTGTCGACAGTTATGGTAATATGTGTAGAAATAACTTTCTCTTCAAGTATAAAACTATTGGCTCTCCTTCCTAGGCTACGAATATAAATAATTCTGAGGGCCTTCTTGATATTGGTCAACACCCGTCCCTTAAAGCTGACTAGTTGTAGTTTTCCTGGTTCTCTTCTGTGCGGTCTCTCGATGGTAAACGAGACCTTAATTGCACCCAATAGTTTCTATTCTTGTATCCAATTCATTCACATTTGTAGCACTCGATCTAGTTTCTTTTATAACGTGAATTATTATTTATTGTGTTTAGTTCTATCTAGTTTCTTCTATAAAGTGAAGTATCACTTTCTGGAGAATTTTAGATGACATCTTCTCCGCGGTTAGGATTGATCAGTCCTTGTTGTTCTCTATGATAACGGCTCTATCCCCAAAGTCCTGTCCAGCGCTTTACTACAATAACTAAACTTGCTTATACGCAACATACGTTGAATTTCATGATATTCGATTTCATCAATATTATACTGGACCGTAAGCTCTTCTCGGAATTCTTTCGTAGTTCCTGGGTAAGTCAGATGAACAAGGCATTCGCCGTCTGTTTCATATTCTTATCCTTGCCCTTTCTCCACTTCTGTTATGTCTTGATGTGAACTACGACTGATATAACTGGCGCTAATATTAATCTCCAAATCTTATCCAATGCAACGTTAAGAATTTCATAGTCTTTTTGTTGAGTTTTAGAAATAGTTCCCAGTAACTGCAGTACTGATCTATAAAGTGAAATTACTAATGCAGCCAGGGGCGGATCCAGCCTCTCTCTTTGGGGGGGGGCGGTGATATCACAAAAGTACAATATGGCAAGCGGGGGGAGAGACACCAGCAACATTGCCATTTCTAGTGTAAAAGGCAGGTTAGGGTCTATTTTTCTGAATTTAAAGCTGTTGGAGAGGGGGGGGCGATCATAAGACGAAACGAGTTGCCGACAGGGGGGAGAATGCGAAAAGCATACACATTCCTAGTATAAGAGGCAGAATCAGGTCTATTTTCCTGAACTCAAAGCTTTTGGGGGGGGGGGGGGGGTGAGGGGCGATCGCAAGCATACACATTCCTATACTCTATTCAAGAACTAGAGAGAGTAATAAAACTGTTACTGAAACCTCCAACGTACCTGCTCTAGTGCCGCAGGTAACCGAGGACTGCCGTAAATCTAATTATATTTAATTATATTTAAATATTATAAGCTTTTATAAATTTACTGCAACAATAAAATTTCTGATAGTTCAACTTAATTTCTGTCACTGAGTAAAGTACACTTTACAGTTAGTCTTTAGTGATTTATCTTGTTTGTGCTTGTTTTTATATATTAGTTGAGACTAGTGAGATACCCAAAAGATATGGCATCTACATCTATATTTATTCCAAAATCTTTAAACCAAGGCATTTTTTCCTCAACGAAAAACTTTGAATGTTTGTGATGCCTTAAGATATCAATATCTAGATATTAATATTAAAAGCTCTGTTGAGATGTATTCCAATATGACAGGAGTTGGAAAATTTAATATGTTCCGAATACTAAAGGAGAAAAAAACGACTGGAATTGTTAGTACTCCCAAGCTACATTCGATCACAGTCAGACGAAAAACCTCGTTGGAAGAAGAAATATAAACTGCAATAAAAGGAGTTATACATACATTTTATTATGAGAAGCAGATCCCAATCGTCGACAAAATTCCTACTAAAATCAATGAAGATCGGATTTACCTGAAATTAAAAGAACTGAGCTCTGGAAATTGCTCAGAGAACTTAATTTTTGCTGAGAAAAACCATATAGGAAATCTGTTCATATAGATCGTCCAGAAAATGTCCGTTGGAGAAGGAAATATCTCTCTCAAGTAAAAGGTAGAGTTGCTAGTAATAACACAACTTACAAAATTAGTTTTTCAACTGAACTTTTGAAAGATTTTTTTGAATAAAGTTGGTGCACAATATTGGGAAAAATAATAATAATAAAATAATAAAAGAAAATGTGGAAACTCGATCTCATGATTGGTGAGATAGAGAAACCAATTATAATTAATTGGAAGGAAGATGGCTTCACTGACTTTGATTTTGAATTAGATACGTAAGTTTACCAGCGTAAACACAATTTATTACTTAAATTTTCTGTAACATATAAAAATTTATTACATTTCAATCCCTTTTTAGTATTTAATATTGTAATTCTGCTGATGATTTAAGACATAAATAAACTGAAACATCAAATGTCCTAAAAATGTTTTTAATTAATAATAAAATGACCGATAGCTCCAAAAAAATTTTAATATTATATGGACGAATTTATTATTTTGTATATGTTTAATTTCTTGTATTTTTGATAATGGGTATTTTGTAAGTATTTAAATTATAACTTAGAATTTTTTGAGAGAAAAAGGCTACGTTTTAGTCTGAATGTACCTAAAAGGATTTCTATGCCAAAATTAAAAATAATAAAAATTCAGTTGTGATTTGTGTTAAATATGTCAAAATTATCTATATTTTGTAATGTATGTGAATTATTAAAAAATCATAAGAAATAAAATAATATTATAAAAACTTTTTATTTTGAGTTTATTACCGAAATAATATTCTATGCCATAAATACTTAGTGATAAAATAAACCTCCTTCTGACGCCTACGCCAAGGATTAAAATCCTTTTTAACACTTCACACATCCAAATATCTATTGTTATCCAACCCAAATATTCCATTATTATATACTGGTATTTTTGATTATAAAATTTCTAACCCATTCCTATGAAAAATATATGTGTCTAACAGATCTTGCTAAAGAACACAGGTAGTTTGCGAAGAAAAAAAAAGGGTAAAAAATGATTTATTACTCTCTCTAGTTCTTGAATATGCTATAGTATAAGACGCAAAATTGGGTCTATTTTTCTGAACTCAAGGCTCTTGGGGGGGGGGGGGGGGCGATCGCCCCCACCGCCCCCCCCCTTGGATCCGCGCCTGAATGCAGCAGCCATTTTTTCGAAGTTTCAGTTATTTGCAGTAGTGGCAGTTTCAAATTGGCGTTTGTACGTTATTCAAGATGTTGAGATTCTATGTCCAGAGATTATAACTTTATCAGAAGGGCCATGCTTCTTTATTTCCTTGACTTCTGTCTAATGAGCCTTCATTTTAGACTCTATAATATCTTCTTCTTGTCGCACGATTCGATACTATTTACTTTGAATTCAATACCATTTAGAAGTAAATTGCTTTGATCCCGATATGATTTGATAGAATTTTTGTTGTTCTTCTACAATGATCTTCTAAGTTCATCTTAACCTTCTTGATGGCGATCTTCCTCTTTTTGTTTTTCTTTAATGTAATGTTTTTCTTTTTTTTTCCTTTTTGACAACATGCATCTTTTTCTTGTTCTTATTTCAGATAGTATTATTTTTCATTTTAATGACGTGCTTCTTCTTCTTGTTTTATTTCTTCAGATGATGTTGTTCTTTTTTTATTGACGTTTTGGTGACCTTTTTCTTCTTTTTCATTTTGGACACGTTTTTCTTCTTCTTTTTTTTTTTTCTTTCAAACGACGTAATTGTTCTTTTTTGCGAGGTTGTCCTTCTTTCAAGTGATGTTCTTTTTCTTGTTCATCTGTAAAGCGACGTTTTTTATACGTTCTATAAAATCAATCAATACTGTATTTATTTGCTTCATTTCGACTGTTTCTGTCTAGTATTTACCATAGAAACTTCTAAAATGTTCTTGATAATTCGATTCTGGACTTCATCTGTTTGACGACAAATTTAATGGTGAATTCTGTTTGCCCTATTTCACCTAATTTCCAACTGGAATGTTATAGAATGTTGTCGAAAATTTTATTCTAAGCTTCTTGATTGATGACAAACTCGATGGTAAAGTTTTTCGCTATCTCCTCTGGTTTCCAAATAGAATGTTCTAGAGCTTTGTCGAAAGTTTGATTTTAAGCTTCTTTCTTGATGATAAATTTGATAGTGAAGTACATTTTTTGCAACATCTTCTCGTTTCCAAATATAATGATCTAAAACTTTGTCAAAATTTCGATTCTAAAGTCCTTTCCTGATGACAAATTCAAAGGTGGAGTCAGTTGTTGGTTATCTTTGCAAAAAATTCGGTTCTAGGTTTCTTTCTTGATGACAAATTCAATTGTGGAGTTAGTTTTTTACACTTTTTTCTAGTTTCCAAAAGGAATGTTCTACAACTTTGTCGAAAATTGTATTCTAAGCTTCCCTCTTGGCGACAAATTCGACAGGGAAGTAAGTTTTTCGCTATCCCTTCTAGTTTTCAAATAGAATGTTCTAGAACTTTGTTAAAATTTCGGTTCTAAGCTTCTTTCTCGGTGACAAATTCGATATTGAAGTCAGTTTTTCGCTATCTCTTCTAGTTTTCGAATAAAATGTTCTAGAACTTTGTTAAAAATTCGGTACTAAGCTTCTTTCATGGTGACAAATTCAATGGCGAAGTCCATTTTTCGTTATCTTTCTAGTTAACAAATCTAGTGTTCTAGAACTTTATCAAAACTCTGATTCTAAGACTTCTTTTTGATGACACATTCAATGGTAAAATCCGTTTTGCTATCTTTTTAGGTTTTAAAATAGAAAGTTCCACAACTTTATCAAAAAATAACCTTATCTGCTTACTTGTTTGCAAATTCAGCATTGAAGTCCGTTTTTCTCTATCTCTTTTGGTCTACATATAGAATTTTCTGGAAATCCGATGATAATCGTCACTTTTAACAACAATTGTTACGATTTTCCCCCTTCTATTTTGTCACTGGATTCGAATAATAGCACCACTTTTCACTAATTACTCTCAATACATTATTAGTAACTTGTCTACACTTTCACTGTTAAAATACAATTAAAATTCATATCCTATTCTTTCTATTTATATATACCTATAAAACATGGCTGTATTCACATAGTCCTTCGTTACAATATATTTTAATGGAAAAAATATTATTAATTGAAGTGCAAAATTTTGCTCTCGTGTCATCAAAAAATGTTCGTTGCTGAGTTGGCCAGTTGGTTGTCCATATCTTACTTAGTTCCAGAGACTTGCCATAACCGACTCACCAAGAAAGAACTTTTCCTTTTCCCATCAATAAAATGTCTCTGCAGGTAAATCTTGAATTGGGCTACTATCTTTAGTTTCATCTACTTTTATATATAGTTTGTTTACCTTGTATGTTTTATGTATGTACACCGATTACTCCGGAACCGAAGCACCGATTTGAATGAAATTTTTTACGTTATGTTCAGGAGGTTGCTGCAGTAGTTCCATATTTTTTTTGGACGAAATTGGTGCAGTAATATCCAAAATGACGCTGACAATATGGCGGACAAAAAATCAATTTTGTCCGATTTTATCCAAAATTGCTGTGGGGGAGTTTTTGGGGTCGTACATAACTAATCTAAAATTATTTTTAAAAAATTCAATATGGCGGATCCAATATGGCGGACGAAAAAATCAATTTTGTCCGACTTTCTTCAAAATTGGTACGGGGGAGTTTTCAAGGTCGCACATAACGAATCTGAAATTATTTTTGAAAAATTCAATATGACGGATTCAGGATGGCGGATTAAAGATTCTACATCTCTCGATTTTGTCTAAAATCAGTATTGGGGTATTTTTGTTAGTGTTAATTATGAATTTAAAATATTTTTTAAAAAACTCAATCTGAAAGATTCAATATGGTGTCCTAAAAATTTTACATTTTTCGATTTTCTCCCAAACTGATATAGGGGGTTCTTGAGGATGTAAATTATGAATTTAAAAGAATTTTTTCAGGATGCAATATGGCAAATCCAAGATAGCGGACTAAAAATTTTACATTTTTCGATTTTGTTCAAAAGTGGGACTAAATCGTTTTTGAGGTTATAAATAACGAATATAAGTTTAGAAATTTTAAATTTCCTGATTTCATCCAAAATTGGTACTAGGGGGCTTTGAAGGGTTTAGATTTAGATTAGATTAAGACAAAATAATTTTTTTTAAATTCAATATAGCGGATGCAATATGGTGGGTTGAAAATTTTACCTTATTCGCATTTTTTCAGATTTGGTATTAGAGGGTTTTTGGGGTTGTGTATTACGAATATGAAGTTAATTTTTTATAACTATTTGGTTGATAAGATATAATATAAGAGATAGAAAATTTTACATATTCCGATTTTGTCTAAAATTGATATTGTGGGGTTCTTGAGGCGTACACACTCAATATGCAATATAAAATATGTCGAGCTAAGAAATTTATATCTCAGGTTCATTAAACATCGATATTGGAAGGTTTTGGGGCCTATTTAGGGTGATTTACAACTTTGGATAAAATGGATACTTTTTTGCCATCTTCGAGTCATTGCGAGTTACACTAATCTGGATTAGTACTTACTTCAAATAATTTATGGATATCATAATGAATTCTAAAACTAAAAATAGAAAAATAAAATTTTTATAAAAAAATTGAACCGTCTTCTAAAAGTGCGCAAAAAAATGAAAAATTACTATAAATTTTTATAGTAAATTGAACTTTTTGAAGTCGGCGTTAAAATTATTTGTAAATGAAATAAATAACTACTAATACATACAAATTATGGTAAAAAAGCAATTACAAATAAAGTATTTTAATCTGTTTCTTCAAATCACATTTTGTCAGGTATTAGTTTGGCGTCGAATTCAAAAACTTCAATTTATTATAAAAATTTATCGTTATTTTTCCCTTTTTAGCGCACTTTTAGAAGTCGGGTCAATTTTTTATAAAAATGTTTTACTAAATTATGAATGGATCACAATGTAATTACTTTAATATAAACTTTGTTTTATAAATTATATTCATTATGGAAATTTTTCTTAATTTTTCCAATTAGTATCATCTTTGTCCTACACCAAGGATAATTGAGTAGAGGTTCATTCCCAACACAAACAAAATATAAAAATTAATTCAAATATATGCTGCTATATTAACAGATATGACAATTTAGCGCTTTTTGATTTGCAATTTTAATTTACATTTTTATCTATTGAAATAAATCCGACGCTTCCCAAAATATAGCTGATCAATTTTAGTAACAACCATGGACATAGAAAAGGAATGGGTACCTTTCTTTTCACAAAAATAAAACACCACCCACGTGCGACAATCAGTAAATATTTGCAAAAAATAAAAGAAAAGAGCTTGCGTTTATATCTTGTTTATAATCAATTTTCATAAGAATTTCTTTCTTTTGTGATATACTTAAGACTACATTTAGAAATAACTACTATAATGTTGTATTATGTTTTAAATATTACGCCTTATAATTATATTTTTGGTTCCGTTTATTTTCATGAAAATATAAGGTTTATTCTAATTAGTAGAACAAACTGTTAACTTGGCAACTCCACAAATTATTTTTATGCTATCGTGCAATCAAGGAAGAATTCAGTGAATGGGCGATAGCTGACGTTCCAAGCAGCGGGTACTAACACTCCTTTTTCGACTTCTGTTCGAGTTGTTCAAATATGACTCTCACTTTCAAATTTTTTCTCAAAGCTGCCCGTTTCTTAGTCGTAAAATAGATTTAGAAATTTAAAATGTTGATCTTACTTTAGTCGACTTTTAGACAGTGATGGGAATTTATCCATAGTCAAATTATTAAATTCCGTAGCAACAAAGTCACTCGAAAAACTATTGTTATACCGTATTTTTTATTATTACAGTTAATTAGTGTATTCATTTAATTGAAAATACCTTTTTCATGGCGGAACCACTCATCCAACAAAAATTTTTCAAGATGTAAAAAAGCTTCCAAATATATGCAATTATCCTATAGAAATATCTAGGTTGTCATAGCGCTGACGACATAAAAAATCAGAAGCGATGTTTACAAGTGACATAACTTTTATAACACACTATAACCAGTCATTACACCACTAAAAAATGTCTTATTATAATATTAGATCACACACCAAAAATCATTAAATTCAGGTACGACGTTTTCAAGAAATTTGGGAAAAATCAATATCTTCTTAACGCTTGGACGTATTTTAAGATTAAGCGAAGCAGTATCTGATATAAACAAGCTGGTATAAATAGACTACTTTGGCGTCAAGAGTCTATCATCAAAAGTTGTACACATATTTTCCCGACACCTTGCATATGACTAGTTTTAATTTTTAGAATTACAGAGGTTTACAAAAAAAAGTGGAAGCCTATGTGAACAGACCATTTTATTCTTATGTAATTAGAAATCTGAGGTCCTCTAATTTCTATCACGTCAGATTCAAGGTCTTTTCAAGGTCAAATGGAGCAAAATTTACTAAATAAATCACAAAAAGTAGATATGTGTGAGTTTGCAGAATCCGAGTTCGTGATTTGTTTAATCCCCCAAGGTCATTTTAACGTTATTACAAGGTCAAATTGAGAAAAAAATACTAAATAAATCCAAAAACCTGTAGGTTTTTGGGGTCGCTGAATCCGAATCAGTGATTTGTTTAATCCTCTAATGTCAGTCAAAGGTCATTTCAGGGTCATTTCAAGCTCAAGGTGAAACTGAGAAAAATCCACTAAATAAATTTGAAAAAGAATGTATGTAGGTTTTTGGGGTCACTAAATCCATACTCGTAGTTTGTTTAATCCCCCAAGATCATCCAGAGGTTACTCTAGCGTCATTTCAAGGTAAAATTGAGAAATATCTACTAAATAGATCTGTAAAAGAAGATATGTAGACTTTTAAGGGCGCTGAGTCTGAATTCGTGGTTTGTTTAATACATCAAAGTTAATCAGAGGTCATTTCAAGGTCAAATTGAAAAAATCCACTAAATAAATCTGTAAAAAAAGAGAACCCACGCACACTAGAATGATATTCGTTACATAGCAGACATGCAAACAGGCCAAGATTTTGAACCAGAACTCAAGCTCCAAAACCTTGTACCACACACACAGCTAGATTGATGTCCGTTACACAACAGATATGCAAACCAAGTTGGTTATTATGAAATAGAAATACAAAACCCAAACTCACATAACTCACACTGGGCTAGATTGATATCCATTACACAGCAGACAGGATCCAATTTTTAGGCGAAGCCTAAGCTCCCAAAACCACACATTCCACGTGTGGATCAAGTTTTCATAAATATGCCAAAACATAAGCTCTCATAGCATATTCTACGCGTAGCGAGATCAATGCCCGTTACGCAGCATACAAAGGCGAAAAGCAAGGATTTATGGGTGTATCAAAATAAAACTGAAGTGATCCGAAAACTATATAGCCAGAAACAGCATGTATGAGAACTTGGTTTGTGTTATACACTTATAAAAACTCACTTCGCTTGCCTAACTGTTATGTAACGGATATCGATCTAACTGCACGTGGGGAATGAGGTTTTAAAAGCTTGAGTTTCACCTTGAAAACTCGCTCCGTTCACGTGCCTGCTTGTAGCGAACATCGATGTAGCGCAGCGCGTGGGGTAAGTTGTTTTAGGCTCTTGAGTTACGGCTCAAAAACTCGATCCGATTGCCTATCTGGTGTATAACGGATATCGATCTAGCTGCGCGTGGACTCTCTTTTTTTACAAATTTATTTAATTAAAATGACTTTGAAATCACCTCCGGCGAACATTGAGGTATTAAACAAATTACGAATTCGGATTCAGCACCACAATAAGTATATATATATATATATATATATATATATATATATATATATATATATATATATATGAAGTAAAATGCGAACAGTAAATGCAAATTTCTCTCCATCATATCCTTTCTGTGTTAGAGGTTGCACAGTTAGAACAAATTGCTAAGGAACACAATTTATCCTATTCCACCACCATCGAGATGATGGCCTACCTGTACCACCATACCGAGAAGAAAGTCAAAACTTACCCTCCCCGCCACAGTGATACGGCAGAGGTACATGTTTCGTCTCTACTAGACTCATCAGGGTACCGACATGCACCTGGCTGTGCAAAGGACAGATCGGAAGGAAGCATGCAAATACTGAACGCGGCTTCTCCGACCTCCCGCCGGATGGCGTATATATGTTTATGCGGATTTCACGGATTCTTCCGTGTGAGATGCAATAGCAGTGGATATATCCACATTATGCCGTTGTAGTGCTGAAATCACATTCAGCAAGCGTACAACTATATGCAGCTCCGCGTATGAATGAAGTAAAATGCGAACAGTAAATGCAAATTTCTCTCCATCATATCCTTTCTGTGTTAGAGGTTGCACAGTTAGAACAAATTGCTAAGGAACACAATTTATCCTATTCCACCACCATCGAGATGATGGCCTACCTGTACCACCATACCGAGAAGAAAGTCAAAACTTACTCTCCCCGCCACAGTGATACGACAGAGGTACATGTTTCGTCTCTACTAGACTCATCAGGGTACCGACATGCACCTGGCTGTGCAAAGGACAGATCGGAAGGAAGCATGCAAATACTGAACGCGGCTTCTCGGACCTCCCGCCGGATGGCGTATATATGTTTATGCGGATGGTGGTGGAATAGGATAAATTGTGTTCCTTAGCAATTTGTTCTAACTGTGCAACCTCTAACACAGAAAGGATATGATGGAGAGAAATTTGCATTTACTGTTCGCATTTTACTTCATTCATACGCGGAGCTGCATATAGTTGTACGCTTGCTGAATGTGATTTCAGCACTACAACGGCATAATGTGGATATATCCACTGCTATTGCATCTCACACGGAGGAATCCGTGAAATCCGCATAAACATATATATATATATATATATATATATATATATATATATATATATATATATATATATATATATATATATATATATATATATGTTATATCGTGACCGAGGAAAATTGGTTTTCAAAAAAAGACTTTATTTATTAAATCAGATATAACAAAATAAATTTATTTAATGAAGTTAATTATTTGAATTTAAGTTTAAGTACAGAATCTTACATTAACTTAAGAGTATGAAGAACGAATTTACAAGAATAGTACGTTACTTTAAGAATAACTAGAACGAATTTAAAATAATGGTACTTTATTTTAAGAAGAGTTAGGTCGAATTTTAAAAATGTTAACGTTATGTCTAAGAATGTATAGATCGAATTGACCTTATTCAGTAGTTGCCGGTATTTATAGGTTCTGCCTATGCTGACACGTTTTTTCCTTTGTTCTATAGATTTCTATAGAAGCGTGATGCTAGATCAGCTAGTAATATGAGAACTGCGTCTTAGTTTAATTATGTCAACGTAGCTTAATGTGAATTACTTGTAATATGATATCTAGAGATAAACACCTGCATCCGGTTAGATAACGGACTTAGTACAGTTTAATAATAAAAGGGGCATTTTCCCTTATAACAATACACCCCGCCATATCAAAAAGTTGTTGCCATGCAATAAGTTTTGACTTACATGGTATATTATAAAACTACAAATTTGATTGTTTACATTAAAATAATTATATTAACATTTAACTTATATAATTATGCAGTAGATTTATTTAGATTTAGATTTTGCATTTCAAAGTTTTCTTCTACTGGCTCATTAATTCTAACATCTCTAATACTAGATCGTCTGCGAGGTAGAATATTAGAAAATCTTTTTCCTAGAATAGATTGTCTAGGTCCCATAGGGGGTGGTGGTGGTGAAGGGTTTGACATTATCCCTATTCTGAGCATTCTTTTGCGTCTTTTACATTTGCAGAAAATGTATACAATAACTAAACAGATTATTAAAATTATTGAAAAATAGGTTAACCAGAGTGTATATTTTTGAATCGTTGGCTCGTTCAGCAAGTTATCCAGTTCTTTTGAGTATTGATCTAACTTATGTTTGGCTATCTCTAAATTTTCAAGATTTAGTTCTGTTATTTTCAATGGTTTCAAATTTGGAGATTTTTTAATATCTTTGGAATAATTTTGACAACAATTAAAAGGTATTTTAAATATATTTGTATAGTTATAATGCCACTCAGAGACTTTGGCTATAGTTGCTTGTATTTTTGTATTTCCAACATATGCCACAGAAGTTGGTTGTAAATTGGATCAAAGTCAGAGCATTTAATTGTAATTGGAACTTGATCCGAAATTATAAGAAGCCATATATTTTCTTTAAGTAATTGAACTTTATATTCTTGTGCAAAGAACAGAATTACTTGACAATTTTTTGGTAATGCATTCATATTGTTAGTTTTGAGTAATTGAGCCTCACACATTGATTCTGAATCGATTGGGTATGAATATAAATTTCTACAGAATTTTACATTTAACATTATTTCTTTACATTTTTCAACATCTGCTAAAGGTATGAACTGATCAGAATCTTCGCCTTTTGCAATATATTTTTGTATTGTTGGTAAAACATAGTGTAATTGAGTTTGATTATCTTTTATTGAAATTGGATAAAGCCGATAAACCGTATATATTTCTGGCTCTACCAGGGGAATGTATAATACAAATATTAGCTTTTTATCAGTTTGGAATGCTGATAGTTCTATTATATCCAAATACGTGGATATTTGACCTTCATTTGGTGAAAGGGGTAAGTTGTTTTTGCGTAAATTTTGAGAAATTGTTTGTAAGGCTGAGATTAAGTCTTTGGGCGTTATTATAGAAGAATGAATTATATTTAGCCTAGCAAATGTTATAGAGTTTAATACGTCGTTTAATTGGTTTTCGATAAAGGTGAACGACTCTGTCAAATGTTCAAATACATTCATAATTTGCAATTTTGCATCCATCGTTTCTAAAGTATCCATAATACCATAAATTCTGTTTTTTAATTATTTGTATATCTTTATTAAATGTTTCCTCATCGATTCTAAATTTTTGAAGAGTTTCATTGAAATTTTTGATAATTGTAGTTGTAACCATAATCTGCTTTTTCATTAAGTTTTCCACTTCATGTTCGTCTTTCTCTATTTTATTTATACAATTATTGAAGTATTCTCCGTCTGTAGCGTCTAGATTGCCTGTGATAAATTTCCAGATGCTACCAGCTGCATTAATTAAACCTCTTTTACTTCTTTCACGAATGTTTGGTTTTAAACTGAATTCGATTTCTTCGAATTTTTCATTTATGTTTTTCGCAATTTGATCCAGTAGAGTTACGTGTGTTTTTATGTCAACACTAAATGATCGCATTATGTCTGATTGTGGATTAACTGTTGACATTATGGAATGTAATATTTTTATTGAATTTTCATAAGTGTTTCTTAAGCCATGTAAATCTTTATAGACTAGTAAGGTCCATCTTTCGTTACTAATTTTGAGTCTGCATTCACGACTAAAATAGACTCCTACATTATTTTCAACTGGGGTCAATGTATATAAATATTTTTAATTTTCTTCTTGCTTCGTTGTAGTTCCATTATGTAAATTGAAGATTAAGGCCACAATGAATAAGATTCTGCAACAAAAATTTATTGTTGACTTCTAGCATTATTGTCGTCTGGTTCGATAAATATTTCTTGTCTGTTACGTTGATCGGTTTTTATGGCTGACTGACTGTCGCACAATTTTAAATGGTCATAGTTTATTTCAGTAGTCTGTTTTGTTTCAGGGTTTTCTAAAACTGCTGAATTTAACCTGATTTCTTTGATTTCATATGTTCCTTTGGATTTATTTATTAGCTTATTTTTAATCTGTGATTCCCGCACATAAACCATATCACCTACTTTATAGTCAGGGTGAGCTGAGACGTGTTCATCGAATCTTTCTTTTGGTTTTTGTTTTGCTAGCTGCGTTTTTTGTCTAGCAATATCGTAGTAATATTTTATTTTGGCGTTGAGGTCTCGTATATATTTAGAGATTAGTTCTTTCTGATTGTAAAAGGTTTCAGGGGGTCTAGATGACGTATGGCCAAAAATTAATTCATATGGGGTAAATCCTGTTGTTTTGTTCACTGAATTGTTGTAACAAATACATGCGTATGGAATTAGTTGACATGGGTGTTCTCTTGGGTCTTCTGATGTTATTGCTCTTATCATTTCTAACAAGGTAGCATGGAATCTTTCCAAAGATCCATTTGACTGCGGATGATTTACGCTGGAATATGTCAATTTTATGTTATAAAGGTTACATAGATTCAGGCAGAGGCAAGAATGGGACTCCACCGACTAAATCACTCAGCAGTAAAATCGCAAATGACGATGTCAGGACATAAAAACATATGTAAAAAAAATCAGGAGCCCTGAGTTGGAAATGGACACGGACCATATGAACTCGAGCTACCGTTATAATATACCGTTTGAAGTCACAATAGAGGATCGAATGGCAAGTAAAAGAGAAAGACCGGAAACATTCTCGGGTGCAAGTATCTGGTACACTGACGGTTCAAAAACTAGTGAGGGTACTGGAGCTGGGATATACGGGTTACAACCGAGGAAGGAACTAACCCTTCCCCTTGGGAAATACCCAACAGTGTTCCAGGCAGAAATATACGCAATCTTACGGTGCGCAGATGAGATAAATAGGAGAGCTTACAAAGGGAAGCAAATCCTCATTTACTCTGACAGCCAGGCAGCCCTAAGGGCCCTCAAGGGTCAAAAGGTATCATCGAGGCTGGTTTGGGAATGTCAGAGTGAGCTGGAAACTCTGACAAAAGACAACAGAGTTATGTTAAAGTGGGTACCAGGACACGAAGGCATACATGGAAATGAAAAAGCTGACGAACTAGCTAGAGCAGGGTCAGCATCTCAATACATTGGTCCAGAACCGGCCTTTGGGGTGCCGCGGTGTGCGGCACGAGAAGCAGTCAAAGAATGGATCAAAAGAGAACATAAAAACCACTGGATGACCAGACAGGGTTTAAACCACAGCAAGCTATTTATTGGGAATCCGGACCCGAAACTGGCAAAGAAACTACTACAAATGAGTAGAAACCAATTAAGGACTATTACAGGTATAATGACGGGACACATGGCCGTCAAAGTACATCTGAATAGAATGAATCTATATAACGGAAACCTCGGCTGCAGACTGTGTGGACAAGCCGAGGAAACGGTGAAGCATATCATATGTGACTGTGAGTCACTGGTGAGATTTAGACAACAAACTTTCGGGTCAGTAAAACTGGAACCGGAAGAAATACTCAATCACTCTTTAGCAGGACTGTACAGATTGAGCCAGGGGGCTAGGTTGACAGAGTGGCTATAATGTCTAGGGTGAGCACAATAGGCCTACTCTGGTCGCAGTGCATCCGGCTTTAGGACGGACCCGAGAATATATAAAAAAAAAAAAAAAAAAAAAAAAAAAAATATCGTAGTAATATTTTATTTTGGCGTTGAGGTCTCGTATATATTTAGAGATTAGTTCTTTTTGATTGTAAAAGGTTTCAGGGGGTCTAGATGACGTATGGCCAAAAATTAATTCATATGGGGTAAATCCTGTTGTTTTGTTCACTGAATTGTTGTAACAAATACATGCGTATGGAATTAGTTGACATGGGTGTTCTCTTGGGTCTTCTGATGTTATTGCTCTTATCATTTCTAACAAGGTAGCATGGAATCTTTCCAAAGATCCATTTGACTGCGGATGATTTACGCTGGAATATGTCAATTTTATGTTATAAAGGTTACATAGATCTTTCATTAGTTGTGAAGTAAATTGTAAACCTTGATCTGAATGTATTCTAAGTGGTGTTCCATAATGTTGGAAAAATAGTAAAAGTGTGTTTACAACAGATATCGATGTTTTATCGATTAATCGATATGCTTGTATGAACTTTGTTAGTTCATCATTGATTGTTATAACATAATTACTTTCCGGGATTTCTAGTATGTCTATATTGATTCTTTGAAATGGTGTTTTAGGCGTCTCCGTTATTACTAATGGGCTATCCATATTTTTCCGTAAAACTTTTGCTTTTTGACATATTTCACATTTTCTAATATAATTTTCAACGTCTTTATTTAAGCCGGTCCAATTGTATCTTTCTTTTATTCTTCTGACCGTTTCATTTACACCTCGGTGAAAATTAGATTTACCTGTATGATATTTTTCTAAGATAATTGGTATTTCTTCCTGAGGGGGTTGCGTTATTATATCTTGACATACGACTATTTATAAATCTTTATCTGAAAATATAAACGATAGTTGTTCGACTAATGGTAATTCGACATTGTTTTCTACGTAGTACGTTTTGCTTTCGTCTAACATATTTAATGAATTCGTAAGCACTTTAAAAAGAGTTGGTATTGCATCTTCATTCAGAAATGGTAAAGTGATGACGTAGTATGTTCTTTTCTTTACTGACTTGGAATTTAATACGTTTATCTTGTCGTCGTCAAAGGTTGGGTGATTCTCAAATAAATCGTCAATAATTTTGTAATTTAAATCTTTTAATTTGTTTTCTTGAAAAATAATTATTATATTTTTGTGTTCTTTGTCTAAAAGTTGTTCATTTGAGTATCTTACTTTTGAATAGTCTATTAGAGACGTAGTTTGATAAAGTTCTGCGAAACGTTTCCATTCATTTTCCATTGTTTGTGGTGACATGAGAACTATTTCATTTTCATCGATTTCTGATTCTGAACTTTCTTTGGAAGTTGAGGGCTTATTTTTGTCTTTATTGAAAGCACAAATTTTTTCAAGATGATTTACTTTGATGCGACTTAAGGCGTCTGCATTTTTGTTAATTCTGCCGGGTTTATATTGTACTTCGTAGTCGTATTCTTCTAGTTTTAATCGCCATCTTAATAGTTTTGATCCAAGGTCTTTTACTGAGAATAACCAAGTTAAAGGTCTGTTGTCTGTGATAAGCTTAAATTTTCTTCCGTATAGATAAGGTCTAAAATGTCTAACTGCCCAAATTATAGCTAGCAATTCCCTTTCTATTACACTGTATCGGGTTTCTGCCGGACATAATGTTCTTGAGACGTATGCTATTGGTAAGTCTTTTCCAATAGGTCCTTGTGATAATACTGCGCCAATTGCATAAAGTGATGCGTCAGTTGTAAGAACAAATGGTTCTTCAAAGTTGGGAAATTGTAGTATTGGTTGTGATATTAAATATTCTTTTAAATTTTCAAATGCTCTTGTGCATTGCTGATCGAATATAAATGGTGTATCTTTCTTTAATAGAGCTGTTAAGGGTTTAGAAATTTTGGAAAATTCAGGGATGAATCGTCTATAATATCCTACAAGTCCAAGGAATGATTTAATGTCTTTTACATTCTTGGGAGTTTTAATTTGTTGTATAGCTTTTACTTTGTCTGGATTTGGTTTTACTCTGTCCTTAGTTATAAGGTGTCCTAGGTAAGCGACTTCTTTCCGTAGGAATTCACACTTGTCGGGTTGTATCTTTAAATTTGCGTTTCCTAATCTTGTGAAGACTTCTTTTAGTCTCTGGATGTGTTCATAAAGATTTTTTTAATAAACAATTATGTCATCCATATAAACTGCGCATTTTTCATTTTGTAATCCTGTTAATACGCTGTCCATTACTCGTTGAAAGGTTCTTGGTGCATTTTTGCTTCCAAAAGGCATTCTGAGAAACTCATAATGTCCATTTTCGACTGAAAAGGCTGTCTTAGGTACATCTTTAGGATCCATTTCAATCTGATGAAAACCTGATGCTAAGTCGAGTGTTGTAAAATAAGTATAGTTTCCTAGTTGATCTAGTACAGTACTGATATTTGGAAGTGGATACTTGTCTGTTATTTGGATATCGTTAACGCGACGTAGGTCGACAACAATTCTAAATTTTTGTTTTCCTGAGGCATCCATTTTTTTTGGTACTACCCATACAGGACTTGACCATGGAGATACAGATGGTTGTATTATTCCTTGATCGAGCATTTTGTTTATTTGACTTTAAACTTCGTCTTTGTATACGTATGGATATCTGTATGACTTTGTATATACAGGTCTTGCGTCTCCTGTTGGAATTTGATGTTTTATTTCACTTGTAAATGTTAACTTATTGCCATCCAAATAAAATATATCGGAAAAATCGAGACAGACTTGAGTAATTTGCTCCTTTTCTTCATCGTTTAGATGATCAATGCGTAGTTGATTTAAAATTTCATCTTCCCTGTCATTTTGTGAAATGATTTCTTTATTATAATTGTATACAGAACTGACGTTTTTGATAAATGTTTCGAATTGTAGATTATTAAAATTTACTGTTTTTTCAATAGCATTTACCTTTAAGACGGAAATTAAAAATTTTCCTTTTTCATTAATTTTTACAATTGCATTTGGAATTTTAACTTTCTCAACCGTTTGCGCTAAAAGTATTGCCTCTGTGTTGCGTAGTTTATTTGTTTTAAATTTAAAAATTTGCTCTACACGAGGTTCTATCGTAATCTGATTATTTTCAAAATTTTGATTTTTAATTTCATTTTGTACGTTTTCTAGAGAATTACCTGACAAAGATGGAACTTGATGTAATTGTATTGTTTTAAAGTTTGTGATTAAGACTTTGTTTTTCAAGTCAATAACACATTCGTACTTTTCTAAGAAATCTATGCCAAGGATTGCGTCAAAACTTATCGGAAGGTTGCATATGTAGCATAAAAGGTACAAGTACAGATTCATAAATTGGTATGTCTTCATCGGTTATGCCTTTAATTGTAAAATTTTCAGGAAATCTATCTTTAAATTTCTCACACGTTTTGGGTTTAAAAATTGTTATGCCTGCTCCAGAATCAATCAATAATTTATAAGTTTTAGAAGTATCATATATGTAGAATAAATTTTGGGAACTGACTATATTTAAACGAAATTCTGTTCGTCTTTGTTGGAAGTTTGTTGGTTGTTTTGTTGGACATGTAATGTTTGTATTTGGTCTGTAAGTTCTGTTATTTCCGAGGCTTGTACTCGAAAATTTTCATTATTTTGAGAAAATAAATTTTCAGATATATCATTTTGTGCGTAATTATTTTCAAAACTTGTTTCAGCATTTTGAGAATAAAATTCAGTATTCGGACAATAACTTTGACTAGAGTTATACATTAAGTCGGGATTAACGTCGGGATTTATCTCGTAATCGGGAGTAAAAGTTTCGTAATCAGGATTAAATGTCTCATTGGCATTATCGAAGTAATCAAAATTTGAATTATTATACTCGGGTTCAAAATTATAACAATTTTGATTATCTTGTTCAAAATTAACGTGATGTGTATTTTGTGGATTCGGTCTTTGGTAGTTTGGATTAGGAACTATGACTGATCTTTGTAGGGTTTGAAATCTTTGATTATTTTGGTAAGTATTTTGCCTTTGGCTTCCCTGCGGCTGCGCTTGGAATCGGCTATTTTGTGACTGTGCCTGAAATCGGCTGTTTTGTGGCTGCGCCTGTGGATTTCTTATTTGTGGATTTTGAAAATTAGGATTATATCTTAATTGTGTATTTTGAATGTTCGGTACATTTTGTACGTACGCTGGTCTTTGATTTTGTCTTTGTCGTAAGCGGCATTCATTTGATGTATGACCGTTTCTTTTGCAAAATGAGCATGTTCTTTGATTTTGAATTTGTCTTGAGGTGGCTGCGCCTTTGCTCTTTGATATTTTTGTTTTTCGAAATACGATAACTGTAATTCGCGTTTCAACCTCTTGATTGCATCAACTATGGTTGAAGGGTTGCCTGCACGTAGTATTTGCCCTAATTTAGGTTCTAAGCCTGTTAAAAGAGTGTTTAAGCACATTCCATCAATTAGGATCATCTGTGCGTGTTTTTGATTTTGAGCTAAAGTTTGTTTTGAAACTTCCGCGTACATTCTCGCGTGATGAGTATGTAGGCTACCTGCGAACGTTATGGGGTTTTCATTTGGCATTTGACTCATGCGTTGAAGGTCTTGAATTAAAGAAGTAAGATCTCTTGGATCTCCGAAATGAACTGCTAATAAGGCTTTTATGTCTGCCCATGTTGTTATGTCTCTGGAATTTATTAATTGTGCCGCTCTTCCGCGTAACTGATTTTTGATTTTTATTACTAGTAAGGGTACTTGTTCGTCTGTGCATAATTGATATGCTTGGTCGCAAGATGTGGTAAATGTGTTTAGACCTATTTGGTCTCCCTCGTATTCATGGATTAAGCTGAATATCTCTGATAACTTATATGCTTCGACTGCTATTTCGTTATCGTTATTTTGATTGTGAGCCATTTTTGATGATTGAGTTGTTATTTATTTTTAAGTTCGGTTAAGCAAATTAAAAGGCGTTTTATTTAATAAGATAATCGAACTGAATTCGAACTAATTTTAATTTGAATTGATTTGAAGAATTATTAATTGATTATTTGTGCGTAAGATTCTGTCAATTTTACAATGAATTATGAATTAATGGATTTGACTTACTCTAAGTTGAAGTTCATCGGTGCTCTTCTTAGGCCAGGGATGTCACTAGGTGTTCCTTCCACGTAAGGGTTGTAGAGTACGATGCTTGAAGATTGTTGAGTGCGATGCTTGAAGATTTGTTGAGTACGATGATTGAAGATTTGTTGAGTACGATGCTTGAAGCTTGAAGTTGACCAATTCGTCGCGTTCGCTCTTACGCCAGGGATGTCACTAGGTGTTCCTTCCACGTGAGGTGTGAAGGCTGTTTCGCGCCAGCTTCCACGGAGCTCTTCACGTCGACTGGGGTGCGTTGCTTGAAGCTTGAAGGAGAACCAATCCTCTCGTGTTCGCTCTCACGCCAGGGATGTCACTAGGTGTTCCTTCCACGTGAGGTGTGTAGGCTGCTTCTGTGCCAGCTTCCACGGAGCTCTTCACGATGAGTGGGTTCTTGATTTGTTGTGGGCTGCTTTGTCCCTTGTAGTTTTCTTAATCTAATGTTGTGGGCTTCTTTGCCCCTTGGGCTGCTTTGTCCCTTGTAGTTTTCTTATTCTAATAATGTGGGCTTCTTTGTCCCTTGAAGTGTTGCTTATTCTAATGATGTGGGCTTCTTTGTCCCGTGAAGTGTTGCTTATTCTAATGATGTGGGCTTCTTTGTCCCTTGAAGATTGGATGATGTGGGCTTCTTTGTCCCGTGAAGTTTCTTGAAGTTTGGATGAGTGCTTGGCTCTTGTTTCACAAAGAATTGGAATTCACCGTGTTTTTTGATCACGTTGAAACATCCTACCGACTGCGCCAATTTTGTTATATCGTGACCGAGGAAAATTGTTTTTTAAAAAAAGACTTTATTTATTAAATCAGATATAACAAAATAAATTTATTTAATGAAGTTAATTATTTGAATTTAAGTTTAAGTACAGAATCTTACATTAACTTAAGAGTATGAAGAACGAATTTACAAGAATAGTACGTTACTTTAAGAATAACTAGAACGAATTTAAAATAATGGTACTTTATTTTAAGAAGAGTTAGGTCGAATTTTAAAAATGTTAACGTCATGTCTAAGAATGTATAGATCGAATTGACCTTATTCGCTGGTTGCAGGTATTTATAGGTTCTGCCTATGCTGACACGATTATTCCTTTGTTCTATAGATTTCTATAGAAGCGTGATGCTAGATCAGCTAGTAATATGAGAACTGCGTCTTAGTTTAATTATGTCAACGTAGCTTAATGTGAATTACTTGTAATATGATATCTAGAGATAAACACCTGCATCCGGTTAGATAACGGACTTAGTACAATTTAATAATAAAAGGGGCATTTTCCCTTATAACATATATATATATATATATATATATATATATATATATATATATATATATATATATATATATATATATATATATATATATATATATATATATATATATATCTCCCTTGACAGATTTATTTAGTAGATTTTTCTCAATTTGACTTTGAAATGATGCTGAAATGACATCTGACTGATCTTTGGGGATTAAATCAAACACGCGTTTGGGTTCAACTGCCTCAAAAACCAACATATATTCTTTTACAGATTTATGTAGAATATTTTTCTCAATTTTACCTTGAAATGATGCTGGGATAACATCTGGCTGACCTTGGGATATTAAACAAATCACAAATTCGGATTCAGCTACCCTAAAAACCAATCTTTTTTTCAGATTTATTTAGTGGATTTTTTTCAATTTGACCTTGAAATGACTCTGAAATAAACTCTGCCTGACCTTGTAGGATTAAACAAACCACAAATTCGTATTTAGCGACCTTAAAGACCTACATATTTTTTTTAGATTTACTTAATGGTTTTTCTCAATTTGACCTTGTAATGATCCTGAAATGATCTCTGAATGACCTTGGGGGATTAAATAAATCACGAATTCGGATTCAGTGACCTGAAAAACCTATATTCTACTTCTTCAGACTTATTTAGTGAATTTTACTCCATTTGACCTTGAAATGACCTATAACCTGACACAATAGAGGTTAGCGGACTTCAGATCTGGATTCAGGGCGTCCAATTATATAAGAATAAAATGGCTTGGTCAAACAAGCATCAATTTTTTTTTGTAAACCTGTGTTATTAACTATACAGGGTTATTCACCCTATACGCACAGAATATTACGGTCAAAATACGTGACTTTCAAAAAGTTTTACTATTGAGATATATGGAATTCTAGTATAGTTACTTTTTAAAATTATTTTCATATTATACAGGGTGTCCCAAAAGCTCTGAAAGTATCAAAATTGTGTTTTTTTTTTTAAATAGAACTCTCTATTTATTATTTCATTTTTTAGTTATCTGATCAAAATAAGTGCCCTTTTTTATAAGGTTTTTAGTACCTAAACCTTAAGGATTTTTAAATAATTTAAATTTTGACAAAATCTAATTTAATTTTCATGTTTCAAAAACTTAATAAGCTTTTCAGTTATGTACTCGAAGTTTACAATGAAGTGTAACAATAAATCATATTTTATATCCCAATTTTGAATAAACTTGCTATATTATACAGGGTGTCCAAAAATTAAAACTAATCAAATAAGAAATTTAAGTGGCTATAACTTGATAATTTAAATAGAATACCATACTTTTACCTTACCACAAAATGTACCTTTTAAACACCTCTCGAATGGTATAAAGGTGTTCTATAACTAAGTGTTCGCGTTTTCACAGAATACGCTAAATAATCATTTTCTGCACCATTTTGTGTTTTTTGAATAGATGTTCTAATGTATCTAGTCATCTATGTCATTTAGAAATGACAGGTAATTTACAACTATAAGAATAATAATCAGGAATATCTTTACAAATGTTCAGAAACTCGGAACGCGATTTATAGTCGTCCAACAGGCAATAACAGCTATAATGGTAATAACATAGTCACGATAGCAAAAAACAGAAAAATAATATTTATAGTAGAAATGTCAACCGTCCATTTCCAGACACTTACATATTCTTTTTTTGTAACCACTGCTAACTCTGGATAACATTTGCGAAGTTACAGTTTGAAAAGTGTCTCTAATGCGTATTTTCATATCTTGTGGTGTTGTCGGGGGCGCATTGTAGACAATGCCTTTTATGTATCCCTATAAAAAGGAATCTGGTAGAGTTAAGTCCGGAGATCCCGGGGGGCCCATTTTAAAATCCGTCTCTCCCAATCCACTTGTTTCTAAAGTTGACATTTAAAAATTGCCGAACCTCGCGATGATAATAAAGCAGAGCTCCATCTAGTTGAAACCACCTAGTTGTTCTAATATTTAAAAAGACATCTTCTAATAACACTGCAAGTTGGTCTAAAAGAAAACCGCGAAACATCAAACCATTTAAAGGTCCTTCAAAAAAGTAGGGTCCAATTATGTGTGGACCCAGTATTCCTCCCCACACATTACCTAACCACCTATTCTGGTTTCTCATAACTCTGTATTTATGCGGATTTGAATCAGAATAGTAATAGAAGTTGTGTCTATTCACGAAACCATTGTTATGAAATGTATATTCATCATTAAACAACACATTATTAAAAAAGTGTTCATTTTCTGCCAATTTATTTAACACTCAGAAGCAGAATTCAGTTCAGTTGTCAAAATCATTTCTGTGAAGCTCTTGACAAAGCTGGATATTATAAGGATGAAATTTGTATTTGTTAAGAATCTCTGAAACACTTGCTTGGCTAATGTTAGTATTTTCGGATATATGATTCCGATTAATATTGGGAATTTCGATCACTGAATCAAGTACATGATTTTCTTCATCCTCAGTGATAGATCTTCTTATAACAGGACACCTCCACTTTCCCGAAACTGGTTTAATCTCACAAAAAAGGCTGGTTTAGGATAGGTTCTTTCAGGAAACCTTTGAGCATAGACTCGAAAAGCCAACAAACAATTTTGATGACATTCTACAACGATAAAAATCATATCAATTCGCTCTTCCTTTCGACAAAATAATAACACAAGAATATTCAGATAATTCAATTCAATAAATGAAGTTTCATAGTTACAAAAAATAATACCGCTATTGTAGCAACAGGCTTTGCAGACCAAACTGATAGATTAAATGAATTATCTGACGTTTCTAAATGCCCTAGGCAACTAGATACATTAGAATATCTATTTAAAAAATACAAAATGGTACAGAAAACGATTATTTGGCGTATTCTATGGAAACGCGAAGACTTAGCTATAGAACACCTTTATACCATTCGATAGGTATTTAAAAGGTACATTTTCTGATAATGTAAAAAGTATATTGTTTTATTTAAATTAATCAAGTTATAGTCACTTAAAGTTCTTATTTGATTAGTTTTAATTTTTAGACACCCTGTATAGTATGGCAAGTGTATTATAATTTTAATATAAAACATGATTTATTGTTACACTTCACTGCAAATTTCGAGTATATAACTGAAATACTTCTTAAATATTGAAACATGAAAATTAGGTTAGATTTTGTCAAAATTCAAATTATATAAAAACCCTTAAGGTTTAGGTACTATATATCTTAATAAAATAGACACTTATTTTGATCAGAAAATCCAAAAATGCAAAAATATACAATGGTTCCATTTAAAAAAAAATACAACTTTGATATTTTCAGGGCTTTTGGGACACCCTGTATAATATAAAAATAATTTTAAAAAGCAACCGTATTAGAATCCCATATATCCCAAAGGTAAAATTTTTGACAGTCACTCGTTTTGGTCGCAATATTCCGTGCCGCATAGGGTGAATAACCCTGTATAATGTAAATTTAACGCACTTGATTACACTTACATTCATATTTAGGGAAATTTTTTTCTTCCTTACAGATTTTTACAACTACTAATGTTATTTAACAAGGTTTATAATAACTTACGAATATCATTACTTTTTAATATATGTATATATATATATAAAATTTTGCTCTCGTTTTCATGAAAAAAGTTTCTTTTGTGAAGTAACATTATGAAACGGAACCAGCACTGATACCATTAATATAAACTTAACCTATTTAGCTTTTGCGTTTAGCTAATTGCAGGTAGCAACACTGCTTTTGTTAACTTAGGTTATATATATATATATATATATATATATATATATATATATATATATATATATATATATATATATATATACAATAAAACTTAGGAGTGAAGAAAAATAGTATTAATAGAGCATGGTACTTACAGGATGTTTTTGGGTGGAGGCCATTTTAACACAAACTAAACCAACATTTTTAATATGTCCCAAAATAAGTCATTACATATCACATAATGATGATGAGTATTAATCAAACAAGTGGTCAGACATGAAATGCTTGGTAACTTAGTTCATAAACAAAGAACTAAATCTCCCACTTTTATTATCTATCTTTTTATTACAATTGGTATTTAATTTTAGTTATGATCTAAAACATCAAATATATTTAAGCTGATGTTTAGACCGCGTTGTCTTTGGCGATATCGACTAAAAACAGGAGCGGGTTCGTAACATATATAAATTTTTCTTCAAAAAATTTACAATTATGAAATTTTCCAGTAAGGTGGAATAAATCAATTCATAAAAGCAGATAGAAGGAAAATCTTGTTCTTTATGGCTTAGCAGTTATTCAGTGTTTTTCCTTCTTAAATTCATACCAGAATATAGCAAAAGAAAACTTTTATTCGCGGCTGATGCGTACACTTCCATAAACATTTTGAACGCACGCAACTTTTTACTTGTCAATGCCGGTGTTATGGCTTACATTTTGAGCATTATTTCTTTGGACAACTAAAACTAAACCGTCACATATAAAACGTGGTAATATCTTTGAAAAACAGTGGATAGAAAGCGAAATATTATTCCAAAAATTACTATTTGCAATCAGAATTTGTCATATTTATATTAAAATATATAAAAGAACAGATTTGGAATATACAAACATACAAATGCTTAAGTAAAGATCTATTTAATGTTAAAATTATCGTTGTACGTACAGACAATTTTTTCAAATAACTTTGTTTTGAATTAATATTCATTTGGCGCCGATTTCAATAAAAATAATAGAATTATTTTTGGCTTCTTATTCTTTTTTGAAGCATGTCGAATTTTTGTTTCTTTAGTTTTATTTTTAATTTTTGCTTTAATTTATTTCTGAACCTAACTCGATATCAGTAAATTATTTGAATTGCTAGGTAATAATCGTGATGTGTATTATACCACCTAATGTTTCGAAGATTACAAAAAGGTACACATTTAGGTCCAAACTATAATAAACCAAAGTAAAAGGAGTAGAGAAAGAAAAAATTTAGTTTTTTATACTAGGCAGCTTATGAAACCGACTGGAGATTTATACTCTACGCACCCCCGAAGACGGAAAATGTTAAATGTTAAACTCTAATAAAAGTTACTAAAGGTAGTTCACTCGCGACAGTCGTAGACGAAATTATAACCTTTAAGTAAGTATCAAAAGTTAACGGTTGTCAGGCCTAAAGAATTTTGTTTTTGTACGAAACTGTACCCAACACACGTTAACTTTCAATATACAGACACATTCTAATACAGTAATAACTTTAAATATAATAAATCTGGCAGCGCCGCAAATGTCTATATTGAATGGTCTATAGAGTAAACGTGTGTAGTAACGTTCATATAGTATGAGTTTCATACCTATACAACACATTGAGAAAATAAATAAAAATATCAAAAAATATATTTAAAAAAATGTCACATTCTGAAGAACTAATCTAACTAACTTAGATTTGATTTACCGCATACCACTACGCGTTAGATGTTTTCAAATTATTTTTATTTAAAAAATTAGTATTTTCTAAACAAAACGGTCAACAAATTCCGGGTTTTTTCTAATACATTCATAATTTTTGGATCTACGTTGCATTAGTTTTTAAAAAATATGGTAAAAACCGTTTTTGAGATATTCCAAAATGTATTGGCATTTTGTTATATGTAGTAACCTCCAGCATGTTAATTATGCATATTTTAATTTTTAATATTTCGTTTCACACACGATTAAAAATTTCGTTTTTTTTTAATTAAATGGAAGACACTTTTGTAGACTATATATTCAAATTCGATCACATTCCTAAGAAAAGCTGTTTCACAAGAAAATTATAGTTTATTGACTTACAGCACTAAGCTTTAAATGTGCAGAAGAAATATATATAGCTATTGTTTGTAAATGAGGATTAGGGGAAAATTCCGGTTTATATTTAAAATCCGGTGTCTTATCATTTTGTGATATTTTTGAACAACTTCGGGATACCTGTTTGGCCATAGTATATTAAAATCGTTACCATATAGTAGTTTTAGATAGTTAATCGAACGGAAAATAATTGATTTAAACATTATGGCAGATGACGATGATAGCCCACAAGTACACATTTTGCACATTTTGATCCTATGCTAGTGTAACCCATCATACTAGTGACAGGAGCTGCAGAATTGCAGATTCCTAATTTAAACAATAATATAAATATAAAATTTGAACACTACTAAGAGCAAAAATCCTAATTTTAATGGTAGATTTTTGTTTATCGAAAATTTTGTTGCTATCTATATAGAGAAATTAAAAATATTTTACAACAAACCAGTATACATATACAATTTTTTAATTTCTTGAGTATAGGTTTTTATTCAATTGTGACATCAAAAGCTGTTTAACGTTTCGCCTGTCATGGCAAGCTTTTTCAAAAACAGTTTTCTTAATTTTAACTTTTAAATTAACTATTGCTTACAACCTACAAAAAAAGACAAACTTCATTTGAACAGTATTCTAAAACATTAAAATTAAAAAACATCTTATTGCCATTGCCTGGATTTTTTTAATATAAAAAATATATGAGAAGTCTGTAATAATATGGGTGTGGAATAATTATTGGCGGTCATACAGAGGTAAGTTACACGTTTTGACAATTGTTTAATAATATTTTCAGCGAATTAAATTGGGACAAATTTGACTTAAATTGCTTATGTCTTATATTTATATTTACATGTTGTTCTCTTTTTATATGAATCATTTACTTCACTAGAAATTTATGATAGGTTTCATCTTGCGTTAAAATTATAATGTTTACAAAATTAAATTCATGCTTAAACCCATTTCTCGAAGATAACGTTCAATATTGGAAAATATTTGATGCTTTGGCTTCACCGGTTTGGAAATCTCTTCATATAAACCCTAACACTTCGATGCTGATTTCCTTCACAAAACCCACACATCGGGAGCATGTCAACCTTCTCAGAGTACATGTAGTTGCCCATGTTATATGTTCCGGGACTACTTTTGTATAAAATTTACAACTAGCGCTATCTGTTATCCGACGGTAGAACTATGTAATTTTTGTTTTGGGTCCGCAATATTGATAACCAGGAATGTGTATCTCGAATGGAAATTTATTTATTACCGAATTCACAATACCGTGTTCAGTTTTATTGGAAACGTGAAACCGTCCACTTCGTTTGACTCTCGGCATCTGAATGACAGTATTTGTGAAAACTTGTTTATAAAATATTAAATTTTCCTACGATGCGCTTTATCGAGCTTAAACAAAAACCTCTTATTGACAATCTCGATGAAAAGTCGGATTTGGAATTGAAAAGGAAATAATGAAGGACACGTTCTTCTACTTCTTTCCTCTGTTCGTGGTCTGTTACTTGGTCCGTCTAATTGTCGAAAAACTCATGTCATGATTTCACTGCTTACACACCCCCTTGGGCTACGTTTCGAAAATGTCTATATTTACTCGAAATCTCTGTATCAACCAGAATACGAAGAATACGGAAAATTTTAGCACCCATCAAAGGTTTAGACTACTATGATTTTAGTTATTCCAGTAATATTGTGGAACCTTCCGATGCAAAACCAAACTCTATACTTATCTTTGATGATGCTATATGTGAAAAACAAGATATTATAAGATCTTACTTTAGCATGGGATGTCATAAAATTATCGGCCCCTTTTACTTAGCGCAAACATATTCGCGGGAGCCTAAACAGCTTGTGCGAGACAGGGCCAATTTTATTATTCTAATTAAATAAGATGAGTTGAATTTGAAACATATATTTCCCGACCACGTTTCACTGGATCTAACTTTTACTCAATTTCAAGAAATGTGCTCAAAATGTTGGGATAATAAGTATAGATTTTTAGTAATTTTTAAAGACAGTGATGTGAAATCGGGAAGATACCGCAAAGAAATTGGTAGTTATATATTACAGTAATATTAAGAGAAAAGACTCATTTGATAGTTGAAACGTTCTTTGTTAACATCATTAATAATTCGATGAACCCATTTCTAAGCCCCTGACAACTATATCTGACGTGGTCAAGCAACGTCAACAAACAACAACACCAACAGCAACATTATCCAGCTACAAAATCACATAGTCCCAGAACATTAATGCAGTTGACTCAAATATTAGGTTTTCCCCAACTTACACATTCCTTTCAAACCTCTACATCTATTCAGCAGCAGCAGCAGCAGCATTGCATTTTTCTGTCGTTCTTCTATACGTGTAACATTATCGCTTAAACCTAAATTTCTTAATTTGTTCAATAATATTTGTTCGTTTTTATTTCTTAGAAAATTCTCACAAACTATACTCGCTGAAATACACACTTTAGCATGGTCCATATACTTAAAAAATACACTAAACCATGAGCCTCCGAATCTTGCATTTCAAATGCGTAAAATTCCGAAAAGGCTGCAGAAATTAGAAATTCTTCGTACATTTCTCTCACCAAACTTTTCATATTAACTACTACTACTACGTCCTATACTCTAATTTCACTTAACACAACCGGATCTGCAATGAAACTAATCAGTTTTTCCAAACAGTCAACTCCAACTTTTTTATTTCACGAACAAAGTCTTGTAAATTTAATGTTTGGCTGCAATATTTACGACATGCATTCGCAGCCTTTTCATATTCAAAAGCCAAATCATAATAGCGTGACGCCCTTTCTGCTCGACTTTTCATCGCATCATTGCATAATTACTAGCCGTTTCGGTGAACTCATCGCCCAATTTTTTACTGTCTCTTGCCAATCACTATTCATGTTTTTCAGTTATTTTTACACTCACGACACTATTTTATTGCCGGTGGTGGCCCATCTATATAATAACAATATATTTATTCATAGTGAATGTAACAGGGTAAGTTCATCTGTAGTTCCTTGTCCACCGATATGGCGCTGGCAGCTTAGCCCAGATTTGCTGTAAACTCAGTGAATCGACGTAAGTTTTTAAATATTATAGAGGAAAAAATGCTAGTTCCCCTTCTTCAAAATCACACCAACTTTTTAATTTATTTTGATATAAACAAATTACTCTGCCGAGTTGCTCTATTCTTTTGATTTTAGATAGTCCGTATCTGACATTTCACACTGAATGAATATAAATAAACTCACATAACTCTATAGAAGAATTTGCAAAGTCAAAACCATTCCAAGATCATCCCACACTATTACAATGCACAAATAACTACTTCAAGGTCACACGCCCAAGGTGACCTCCAGCAAAGCTGGGGTGACCTTGAACACCGCCAAGGTCAGGGTCATATCAGCGCAGGGTCGAATATCATTGTCAATGGCGAGGTCAATGATGGTGCAAGGTCAAGATCAAGGTGAAGGAGTAGGGAGATGGATTCCAAGATCATCCCACACTATTACAATGCACAAATAACTATTTCAAGGTCACATGCCCAAGATGACCTCCAGCAAAGCTGGGGTGACCTTGAACACGGCCAAGGTCAGGGTCATATCAGCGCAGGGTCGAATATCATGGTCAATGGCGAGGTCAATGATGGTGCAAGGTCAAGATCAAGGTGAAGGAGTAAGGAGATGGAGCGCGTTTGGTAATGCTCACTATTCTTAAGCTAATTTTAAAACTTCATATAAATATATGTCTAATAATGCTTAGTTTTTAAGATACTGCGTGTTAAATTATATTTTTAGTTTTTTAAATTTATATCGTTCCTTTTGAAAGATAACAAAGTCAAATTTGGAACACATAACACTTTTTACAGTTCTTAAAAAAAAAAACAAATTATTATGTGAATACAAAGTGGTACTTTTTTACGGGTCTGCAAAATTTTACCCTCTCGAACTTTTTTCGCGCACCACTGACTTGATTTGATTCCTTTCCCACTTTATTGTGAAACTTTTATGTCACTTAAGTTTTCCTCTAAAAGTCAATACTTTTTCCACAAAAAAAAATAAAATATGTCAGGTGCATGTCCAATTAATTTCTGTAGGGGTGGTTTATTAAGTGACGAATAGATATAGTAGGCTATTGTCAAATAAGTTCAAGCCTATTTTATCATATTCTTCTTTTGTGCTATAGTGTTATAATTTATGTGCATAAGTGTGAGTGATTTTACGTACTCTTAATGTAAAGTAAGTATAGTAAAAATGGCAGAGTTTACACATGTTGAAATGGCAGCTATGCATTTCTTATGGTTGTGCTAATGGAAATACATTAAGAGCTCAACGAATTTATGTCGAATTTTATCCACAACGAAGGTTACCTCATCGTAACACATTTGCTCACCTTCACCAGCGTTTACGCGAAAATAATTCTAAAATGAACTTCTGGTTGTGGACGTCCTTAGGAAATATGAACTGTAGCGCTAGAGGAAACTGTTCTTAATTTAATAGAATAATATCCTAAAAAAAACAAGAAAAATAATCAATATATTAAATTTAAGCAATTCCACAGTATTAAAAAAGCACCAATTGTATCTCTACCATATCCAGCGTATGTAGGCGCTTTTACCTCGAGACTTTTTGCCTCGTATAGTTTTTTGCCAGTGGATATTTCATATGATTGCCCAATCTCCTCTTTTTTATCTCGTATTTTGTTTACTGACGAGACAAACCTTTCAAGGGAATCCATAAAAAATTTTCACAATAATCACATTTAAGCTGAAGAAAATCCGCATGCATTTCTTGCAGCCAATTATCAACATCAGTTTTCTTCTAATAAGATTAAACGGCGGCGAATTCTGTCACTTTCTTGAACCAGGGTCACCTGAGCTTCTTTAGGAGGTTCTTCTTCGAGTTAGACGAGAATTATGGTTTATGCATGATGGCGCTCTAGGACATTTCAGTATCAATGTAAGCCGTTACTTAGAGGTAGTGTATCCAAATCTTTGGTTTATGTATCTCCTATTGACGATATTAAAAATTTGACAAATCGCATCACTGCGTTTTACGAAAGGAGAAGAAATACTCCAGGATTATTGGTACGAATCCGTTCTTCAATGAGACGAAGATTAGTTTCTTGAATTATGGCTGAGGATGGTCGTTTTTAACATTTGTTGTAATTTCTGTTATTAATATTTTGCTACTGTTGTTCAAATTCTGTTATTATTATGTTGTATTTTTTTCTTAGCACCTGTTAGTTGAAACAAATATGAATGAAAATTAATTAAAACAAATACACGTAGTTTCTTTTTTCGTGGAAAAACTATTGACTTTTAGAGGAAAACTTCGGAGACAAAAAAGCTTTACAATAAGATAGGAAGCTAACTGAATAATCAAATTGAGTCAGTGGCACCCGAAGAAAAAGTTCGAGAGGGTAAAATTGTACAGACCCGGAAAAAATACCACTCTGTATATTATTTCACAAAATAATGATTTTTTTATGAGAAATGTAAAAAGTGGTATGTGTTCCAAAGTTAACTTAATTATTTTTAACACAAATGATATAAATTTAAAAATTAAAAATAATAATAAATTTTAACTCCCTGTATCTTATACTAAGTATTATCAAGCATATATTTATATGATCTTTTATGCTTAGAATTAGCTCAAAAATAACCCTAAAATTTTTCGTACTTATTTGGAAGTACCCTGTATAACACAGCCTTTCTCATAAGGTTTTCTGGAAGAAATAGCTTACAAAATGTACTCCAATCACAATTCTTTCCAACAAATTCTAATATTGTTATTGCTACTGAATTTCGGTGAAAAACAGCGTGGTGTAATTCTCTTTGTACCAATGTATAGTCTGTTACAAATAAAAATTCATTGAATATTTTCGATAAGACACTGCGTTTTATTATATTTAATATACTTTATAAAACATTTTATCGTGTAAAATAATTAATCTACCAAGATGAATTAAGATCTCTTTACTATATATACATAAGTCATTACTAAGTAATGTTTTTTTCTAAAAAGTTGTAAGGTAAACTTTTAATGCAATATGATAAGGAACTGAAATTTCTTTCAGAAGTATCGGAACTTACGAAGTTGTTTTCATATGAACTACTCGCTGCCGAGAGATTGTCCTTCTGAATCATCCTGTAGAATAATTATTTCCTATAATTTGAACTGTTTCCTTAATTTTTCCTCAAATTTAGGGAGTCCTTATTACCGTAAAGAATTTTTAGAACATAATATGGTTTCTGAAGTATATTATTATGTAACCCTCCCTTCTGATCGGTTGTCTATAACAAATAGCGTTACAGTTTCGTTATTTTAGATTTTCTGGGACATAACTACAAGTTTTTTAATTTACGAGTAAAATAAAATATTAATACAGCTCATTACTTATAAAATCTTCGTTGTGATCATTTTAATAAAATCTAAAACAATATTTATAATATGTTTTCAACTTAATTATTACATATGTCGCAATGATTATTTGTTTTATTCAAATAAGTGTTCAGATATGTTACAACTTGTTACTTGTACTGTAAATATCGTAAATAAATATTACTGATTATATTAACATAAAATATAATTTCTATATAATAATCTACTATCTCTTTTCTTTTCTCAATAAATTCATGCCTATGTGTAACATCTCTATAACTGTAAGCGATACAAAATTGACTGAGCTGAGGCAAAGAAGGAGGCTCTGTATCCTCTGTTTTCTACCCCTTTGTAGAAAAAAGTACCACATTTATCTTGGAGTTTCAAATTTTTCATTGATCAAATACAACCTTCTAATTAGCTAACATTGTCTATCTTTAAAGGGGTCTAAGTTGACAGTTGAGGGTTCAAATTGACAAGGGCAACAATAAGCCAAGCAAGTTTTGAATAATAAAAATTTAACGTTAAATAAATAATTTTCTTCCATTACTAATTTGACACAAATGAAATAGTTTGTTTATTTTTGGGAGACAAATAGTGTTATTTCTAATATCAAGGTTTTGTCTCTAGGTTTTTATCTTTAATATTCTTGTATGTGCGTTTATTTATTGATATGTATAATACAAATGACAATAATATCATAGTGAATCTGGTAAAGTGCGCCAAGATTATTTAAAGGTGAAATTGTCCTTTCTTTTGTGGATCCACAAGGTTATATACATGCACAAGTATACTGAAATACACACTGCACTAAAAATATAAATCCATCCATGCATTCCTTTCATCCGTCCGCTTTTGACATAAACAGAGGATTTTGAACAACTTAACCTCCAAATGATCTTGGAGCACTATAAAGCCAAATGACTCTTAAAATGATATTGAAAATTAAATCTAACGTCATCTCTAGATTCGTTCGATGTAAAAGGTTTAGATTAATAAAGGCTACTTTTTGATAGTTCTGAACAACAGCCAACATCTAAAATAAAATCGAATAAATCTCACCAATTTTGCTGCGCTAAAACTGAAACTAAACATATCTTTTTTAATAATAGTTCCAGTTTTAGAGATATATCATATATATAACAAGAATGCGCGTGGTATATTTGTATTGTTATTAAAAAACTTGTTCTTAAAAATTGCAACTAAGTTTTTAATTCCATCGTCATTTTTGTGTTCAGCGCCCTAAAATTAACAAAAAAAATACACTTTTCCTACAAGATACAACAAATAAACTAAAATTTATTATAGTATAATTTTTGTCATATAAATTAAAACGGGAAGCTCTAAAATCAACAAAGGTCGAACATTTCAATATCTCTTATATTCAAACTAAGACCAGTGCATCCTCCATATAGTGCGGTTAGGCCTAAAATATCATGGATACAGTTCATTTCATGTCGAAGTCGTAACGCCTAAATGAACAGTGGTTAACATTCCCGCACAGCACCTTGAAATCATCAAATTTTTGCACTGATGAAATAATACATTTTTTTTCGATTTAATATATTATAATATTACAAGCTATAAACGCCTTACCCAATTCTGGCTACACCCTGTAAGGTACTTCAGTTCAGACTTACCTAATGTTTGTCCTAATGCTGACTGGAGTCTACCTATACGCTAGCTCATCTCAGGGTAGATTCGTTATTTTTATATTTTTCCCCTATTTTTAATATATTGGTGGCATCTGATAAAATATTAGGCCGTTGTTGCTGGGCTGGCTGAAGACAAATTTTCACCAAATTGACTGTACGGTGAAACGTCAAAATCACCAAAAAAATGTTTGCACCCCGGCTTGGTTTTGGTATATTTATTCGGCCATTTAGGGCCCAATCCCTTAACTTGGGAAAGTAGTAAAAGGAACAACTCCTTCTCGCTCTTGCATCAGACAGCCAAAAGAGAACGATTTTTTTCAAATCACTAGCACATTCCTTCCAACGGAAGTTGCCAAAAAAACTTAATAAAAAAAGTCCATCGAAAATCCATCCAAAAAAAAAATAACCTAAATCTCGAGGCAATAATCTCGAACCCTTTATGTTTATCATACAATTTGAACTACTTCCGGAAAATATATACAAAAATACTTCTATCTCAATATTAACTGGCCAGAACTCAAATCAGGCAGAGACAACCAATATCTTAATAATCTAAACTGCCTCATCCTACAAAATGAATTTCCTATGAACAAAGTACTTTACGGTGTCGAAATATCCAAAATAAAATTAAATAAGTTCGAATTGGTTTGAATTCGTTCCAGGGTCAAATTTCAAATATAATTACCAAAAATTAGTAAGGTAGAGAGAAATAATCTGCTAATAAACTAAAAGCAACATAATAAAAAAATCGATTTTAACTTATTTCGAATTTAGCATTTTGATATATTCAACAGATATGCCATCATATAGGCAACCATAAAAATTTTCCATGCAATCGGGTGGACCTGACTATTTATCTGAGACAGCTGATATGTTAAAATAAATAAACATTTTCTGAAAAAGGAAAATCAACAAGAAAACAAATAAACACTGTTCATGTTTATCCAATCATCATGAAAACACTTTTCTCAATCTGTGATACATTGTCTCGAGGAACCCAATGAAATTAAAATTGTATTAAAGTTGTGTGTTTTTTTTTAAATAGAACCCCACGTTTATTATTGCATTTTTGGATTCTCCGATCAAAATAAGTGCCCATTTCAATACGGTTTATGGTACCTAAACCTTAAGGGTTGAATTTTGACAAAATATAACCAAATTTTCATGTTTAAAATACTTAAGAAGAATTTCAGTTATGTACTCGAAATATACAGTAAAATGTGACAATAAATCTTATTTTATATCCCAATTATAATAAACTTGCTATATTATACGGAGTGTCCAAAAATTAAAACTAATCAAATAAGAAATGTAAGTGCCTATAACTTGATTAATTTAACTAGAAAGCTATACTTTTTACCTTACTATAAAATGTACGTTTTAAATACCTATCGAATGGTATAAGGGTGTTCTATAGTTAAGTCTTCGCGTTTTCACATGATATGCCAATTAATCGTTTTCTGCACTATTTTGTAATTTTTGAATAGGTGTTCTAATGTATCTAGTTGCCTATGAGATTTAGAAATGGAAGATAATTCATTTAATCTGTCAGTTTAGTCTGCAAAGACTGATGCTATAATAGCGGTATTATTTTTTTATAACTGTGAAACTTCATTTATTGAACTGAATTATTTGAATATTGTTGTGTTATTGCTTTGTCAAAATAAAGATTTATCTAAAGGCAAAGCGTATTGATATGATTTTTATCCTTGGAGAATGTCATCAAAGTTGTTTTTTTTTGTTTCTCGAGCTAATGCTCAAAGGTTTTCTGAAAGAAACCATCCTAAACCAGCCGTTTTTGTGAGATTATTAAACCAGTTTCGAGAAAATGAAAGTGTCAGTTATAAAAAACCTGTTGTAAAAATATCTGTCACTCAGGATGAAGCAAACGTTTTTATTGCACTTGGTTCAGTGATCGAAAATCCCAATATTAGGCAGAATCATATATACTAAAATACATAGCCAAGCAAGTATTTCAATGATTCTTAATAAATACAAATTTCATCTTTATAAAATCCAGCTTTGTCAAGAGCTTCACGGAGATGAATTTGACAACGAAACTAAATTTTGTTTGTGGATGTTAGATAAAGTGGCAGAAAATGAACACTTTTTTGATAATGTGTTGTTTAGTGATGAATATATCTTTCAAAACAATGGTTTCGTAAATAGACACAACTTCCATTACTATTCTGATTCAAATTTGCATGAATATAGAGTTTTGAGAAACCAGAATAGGTAGTCGGTTAATGTGTGGGGAGGGATACTGGGTCTATACCTAATTAGACCTTACTTTTTTGAAGGACCTTTAAATGGTTTGATGTTTCGCGATTTTCTTTTACACCAACTTCCAGTGTTATTAGATCTCCTTTTAAATATTAGAACAACTATGTGGCTTCAACTTGATGGAACTTCGCCTCATTATCATCGCGAGGTTCGGCAATTTTTAATTATCAACTTTCGAAACAGGTTGATTGGGAAAGACGGATTTCAAAATTGACCACCGAAAACTTCGTACTTAACTCCACCAGATTTCTTTTTATGAGAATATATAAAAGGAATTGTCTACAATGTGCCCCCGATAACAACACAAGATATGAAAATACGCATCAGAGAAGCTTTCCTAACTGTAACCGCGCAAATGTTGTCCAGAGTTAGCAGTGGTTTCGAAAAAAGAATATGTAGGTGTTTGGAAATGGATGGTTGACATTTCGAACATCTACTATAAATATTTTGCTTCTGTTTTGTGCTATCGGTAATATGTTATTACCATTATTGTTGTAATAGCCTGTTGGACGATCATAGATCACGTTCCGAGTTTCTGAACTTTTGTAAAGATATTCCTGATTATTAGTCTTATAGTTGTAAATTACCCTTGGCTATAGAACATCCTTACACCATTCGATAGGTATTTAAATCCTATATTTTCTAGTAATGTAAAAAGTATAGCATTCTACTTAAATTAATCAAGTTATAGCCACTTATAGTTCTTATTTGATTAGTTTTAATTTTTGGACACCCTGTATACTATAGCAAGTTTATTATAATTGGGATATAAAATATTATAGTGAAGTGTAACAATAAACACTTCACTGTAAATTGCTAGTACATAACTGAAATAGTTCTTAAGTATTTGAAAAATCAAAATTAGGTTAGACTTTGTCAAAATTCAAATTATTTAAATACCCTAAAGGTTAAGGTGCTATAAAAAATAGACACTTATTTTGACCGAAGACTCCAAAAATGCAATAATATATAAAGGGTTGTATTTAAAAAATACAACTTTTATACTTTCAGAGCTTTTGGACCACCCTGTATAATTTGGAAAAGTAACTATGTATAAATATATAAATATATATATATATATATATATATATATATATATATATATATATATATATATATATATATATATATATATATAAATATATATGAAGTAAAATGCGAACAGTAAATGCAAACTTCGTTCCAACCATGTCCTTTCCGTGTTAGAGGATGCACAGTTGGAACAAATTGCTGAGGAACACAATTTATCCTATTCCACCACCATCGAGATGATGGCCTACCTATACCACCATACCGAGAAGGAAGTCAAAACTTCGGGAAATGTTTAAAAGGAACTACTCTGTTTTATACCACTAAATTTATTAAGAAAACAGTGACTGTATTATACTAAAGATAGTTCATCTTATATATCTTTGTCAAACTTTGTCATACTGTGGTGCCCTATCAGAAAACATAGCTAATACTCTTTCCAAACATAACATAAAAGTAGCCTTTAAATCTCAACACAATCTGTCCACTATCCTTTACAATGCTAAAGATAAAATTAATAAATTTGATAAATCTGGAGTTTATAAGTTAAAATGTTCAGAGTGTGATAACTTGTATATTGGACAAAGTGGTAGAAGCTTTAAAACTCGCTTTTCAGAACACCACCGATCATATAGACTACAAAAAACAGACTCGAGCTTTGCCAACCATTGCTTAGAACACAGCCACAGTTTTCCTGATTTGGGCAACACTGACATATTGCATTATTCAACAAAGGGCCAAAAGTTAAATATTCTTGAATCTTTAGAAATATATAAACATAGTAGAAATAAAAATGTAAATTTGCTTAATGACCAGACAGAACTTGGGTTTTTCCCGTTATTTGTTGTCGCCAAATAATAATTAGTTCCCAAAATTTAGTACCTCCCCTTTGTAATAATGAAATATCTCAGGTAGTTTTTATTTATTGTTAAATTTTCTCATGTTCTACCTTTGTAATTCAGTTTGAAAATGACTCTGTGAGTTGAAACTGCAGTCACTGTTTTCTTAATAAATTTAATGGTATAAAACATAGTAGTTCCTTTTAAACATTTCCCGAAGATGATTAACTACCACATAGTAACGGCTACCAGCATCAACTTTTTAAGTCAAAACTTACTCTCCCCGCCACAGTGATACAGCAGAGGTCCATGTTTCGTCTCCACTAGACTCATCAGGGTACCGACATGCATCTGGCTGTGCAAAGGACAGATCGGAAGGAAGCATGCAAATACTGAACGCGGCTTCGCCGACCTCCCGTCGGGTAGCGTATACAAGTTTATGCGGCTTTCACGGATTCCTCCGTGTGAGATGCAATAGCAGTGGATATCTCCACATTATTTCCTTAGCAATTTGTTCCAACTGTGCAACCTCTAACACGGAAGGGACATGGTTGGAACGAAGTTTGCATTTACTGTTCGCATTTCACTTACTACAACGGCATAATGTGGAGATATCCACTGCTATTGCATCTCACACGGAGGAATCCGTGAAAACCGCATAAACATAAATATATATAATATATATATATATATATATATATATATATATATATATATATATATATATATATATATATATATATTATCTTATTTAGCATTGGAAATAAGAATGACTTTCAATAAGGTTGTCCATTCGAAAAATTTGTAATTTTTGAAATATTGGCAATTTAACATTTGTATATTGTAAAAACTCTATACGGCTTCTAAATTTTGTTATTAGTTGGCCAAGACGGCGAAACGCGACGAAAGAAAACAATAAAGCATTACAGAAATGTCACTATTTCTTGTCATTTGACAATTATTCATAAAAATCATGCCGAAGCGACTAAATTATATGCACAAAGATTATTTAAATTTGTTTATTACCTATGGGAAATGTCTGTAGTGCGACTTTGGTAAACTCAAAATTTCAAAAATTTTACAAAGTTTATTATTCGAGAAATCGATCGCGGCAAGTCGTCGTGGAACACTGTGTATATATCTCAGAAAAATAAAAGGTTTAAAAATAAAGGATTTTTATGGCCTTTGAGAGCATACTAAAAGTCTTTTCTCACAAAAGTCTTTGATCTGTTTAATTAAAATTAAAAAGGTACAAAATAATCTATATCAGGTGACACCGCGTTTTAAAAATTAAGTTACCTATATAGGCTTCAGTCATTCTGTTCGCTCAGGATATAATATGACAACCAGATAACTAGCAGCAAAAATGTGATAATAATAAAAATCCATCCACCGTGAAATGTCAATTTGACGCTTTGTGTTACAATTAAATTTATCTTAAGCAAAAATATGTCGAAGCAGCGGTCACAAAAACCAAAGGTAGAGAATGTTTCTAATACTACAGATGAACGAAGCATTATGACTCCTCCAACTGAAGGAACCGATCCTGATTCCCTGCCGTTTCTAGAGTGGTCTGATCAGGACTTAAATTTTGAAAAATGGGACAGTCCTTCTGCAAAAGTAAGTATTTTTATTACGTTTTCAGTTCGGATCCTTACCATTTAATCGTGCCCCTTCATCTGTCTGTATATCACAATTTTATAACTTCATACTCCAGTCGGTAGGTACAGATATTACAATTCCCTAATCGATAAGACCTATTCTGTGATATAAAAGGGGTTGAAAGAAGATTTCCACATGTGTTTGCCGGGGCAATTTGAATACAGGGACCGAGCCACGAACTTCCAAAATTGCCAAAATATAGTTTTTTAAATCTAGTATCCAAAGTATTTTAAATGTTTTTGAACCAAGCTATAGATAATTGAAAGACCCTTAATTTGAACCATCCTTACAATAAATTTTATATATAAGTTATCACAAAAAAGTCAAAAAAACTCGAAAATTGCCTTTTTATTACACTTCCAATAATTATTGCAAAGATATATTCTACCTATTTTTTGTTACTTAGTAGAAAATTCTGAATAAAACCGTTTTTTGGTTATCTCGAAATTGTTATTAACTGTTTATCCCGAGATGTTTTCGGCAAATTGAATCGTGCTATTAGTTAACAAAGTTTTCGACTCAATCATTCCATAATTAATTTAAATTCAATGAATAAGCTTTTATTAATAGCTTTCAAAAATGGGATATTTTTATAAATAAATAGAGCTAAGGGCTTTTGAGTTCAGTATATCGTGAATTGGTTTCATTACATAAATTTTTAAAGAAAAACATTTTGCTGCGACCAATAGAAGTTTAGTGATTTTTTTTAAATCACATGGGTTGTGTTCATAATAACTAAGAAATTAATATAACGACCATGAATAGTGAAAGGTTTTTACATGCCATAGAAATTTGTTTTTTTTTTAAATTTACGGTCATATAAAAAATCATTCATAAAGCTTTGTACTCATTGAAAAGAGAGTAAAATTCGGCTTTCACACCTCTTTCTCTCTCGCACTTTGGGAATGACGCGCACACTCTTAAAAATGACTTGGTATAATCGATAAATTTTATTTAGATGGTGCATTTAGGTTACTGAAATTAAGTATTTTTTGTTAGATACACCAAAACGTATTTTTATTTAGCGGGATTTACATTAAAATATTGTTAGGAAGCTAAAGAAAAAAGTTATGTATGTTTTGGTTACGAGAAATAAAATATTTCGTTTGTTTTAACTTTTTCTCAAATATAGCATATTTAAAAACTTTGGCAAGTTTCTCACAAACTTGTTACAACTAAATATTACGATATTTACAAGTACAAATTATTCTTTAGTATTCCCAACCAATTTTCTTCAATTGCGGACGGGAATATGTTCAAGCTGAATCGTGCCTTAAACCTTTTGTTATGATTTGTCTCCTTTCTTTGAAGTGGGATGAAAAAAAAACGAATAATCTTAAACCCGGTCCGAGTTTTAATTCGAACTCCGTTGGAGACGAAAAGCAAGCCTACCGAAATCATTTCATCCTGTTTCCATATTTGCCAAATTCGGAATCTAAAATATTCCGAACTTGGCAAATATGGAAACAGGATGAAATGATTTCGGTAGGCTTGCTTTTCGTCTCCACGTTGGCGAATTTTTTTGTTTATAATTGTGTGTGGATTGTGTTCCTTGTTACTCTTAACAGGTAAGTAATGTATTTATTTTAATTTTATTGCACAATATCGATACTTTAAAATGCTCAAATTCAAAAATTTTATAATTAAAATTAGAAGAATATTGTCGTTGAGAATATTAATGTCGGCCATTTTTAACACATAGAAATTATTTCAAAACGATCTTTAAATAAAGGATGTTTAGATGAAAATGTATTTCTCGTTACTAATTACATAGAACGTAAAATACAATACTTAAAAGTGCCCAAACCAAATTTAACAATTTTATAAATAATATTAGTAGGATATTGTTGAGAATATCAGTGTCGGCCATTTTTAACAATTAGAAAATATTTCAAAAAGGCCTTTAGAGACAGTATGTTTAAAAAGTATGCATGTATAAGTTGTATATAAATTAATAAATATGCATATTTCACCCTTTGGCTATATTTGAAAATTTCTAAAAACATCAGTGTCACCCAGGTGGCTTTTTGAAATTCTACTAGTTTTTTTTTTTATTAGGGTACGTTTATTTAGATTTATATATTTTTTCTTCGTTATCAAATACAATTTAGTGAAGGTAGGATTCTTGGGAATAGAACAGAACGTGTTAAAAAATTTGGTAATAATTCGGATTGGGTGAAATCGAGGAAAATGGCGTTTTTTTAAAAAAAAATTTTGATACCTGCCTCCTATTTCGAGATCGTAGAACATGATTTTGCCCTCGGTTTTTCATAAATTTCCTTCAATTTTGCGGAAACAGGGAAAATCACTTTTCACTTTAGGTTTTGTCACTAAATCGTTACTTTTGTTACAACCAGAAATTTTAAACCGATAGAAGCCTTTGGCTAATATAAAAATTTGCACTTTTTGATCGGAAAAATGAAGAAAATTATTAAGAAACGAAACAAATAACAAACATGGCTTCTATCATTGAATAGTTTTATGATTTCATTCAATGCAAATTATTACCTAAGATGCTTCTTGCAATCCAGATATTTTGTATAAAAAGGGCTTTTTCGATTTTGAGGTACTTGCATGAGTAGTAAATTTTTGTAGAAAGTAATACTAAAGTTGTTTTCTATTATTATACTTTCATTCGCAGAACCATGACAGATTAGTAAGTACGCACGAGATCTCCCGAAAAAGATCCCATAACAGTTTGCAAATTATGTTCACGAGACCTAATTAGTGTGTTGGTTTGTGATGTTATTCTCTAATCTCAGTTCTTCTTGATAATATCTAATGTGCACATTATCGCTTATTAATTGTAGCCCTAATACCTTGGATGTCAGCGGCTGGCTAAAAAAATCGGACATACTAGAATTAATTCCAACTTTTCAAGGTAAATTTATATATTTCTTTAAATATTTTCATATATCTCTATTACTATCGTACCCATGGCCATATCTCAAAATTTCTATTTAAGAAATATTTAAAGATATATTAAAAAATTTGTGTAAAATCAAAGTCTGTGCTTAAATTTAGTACTGCACTGCTTTTTTATTTGTTACTCACTATATACAAAAAAAGGATAATATTTATTATATATTTTTAAAAAATTACAGATATGCCCTTAGTAAATAAGACAGTTGACAATTCTTTATATATTTTTTAGAAAATCATATTGACATACTCATCTTTTTTTCAAAGACATAAGGAACATATATAGCTAACAAATAACAGACTAAGCTAACAATATATTAATTGCTTTTGCTCATTTTTAGTCAAGAAATATATCTAGACTAAATTTAGAATGTTAAGTTTAGAAATTTTAGTAAAATATTGTATGCTCGAATTAAAATAAGATAGGAATGATTTAAACAAAATAACAGTCACTGAATAAGAATTTATTTAATACGATTAGCTTTAACACTTACTTTTTTGCTTATTTGAGCCACTCTGTATATTTACTTAGTATAAGTTTTAAAAAAATTGTAATTGTAATAATTATATTTGATGAAAGACCGAATAAAAGATATAAGTATCCAAATTTGTGCAAAAAAAATTCGCTTTGTTTAATGTATGTTGGAAATACATTACGAATATATCAAAATAGAAATTAAAATGATTGAAACTTCATACAAAATAAGCTGAATTTTTTACTAATAATTATGGAATTTAATTAAGATACATATTTAATATAGATAGAATTTGATAGAGCCACTGTAAATACGAACTAATCTTAAATTTAATCTATTACTTTTTGTAGATGGTGCAGAGGACGATAGCTTAAAAGAGGTATTTCAGCGCTGAAACATAATACAACACCTTTTCAGCAGGCTGAAAAATGCTGGAAGCAACAACAGCAAAAAGAAGAATTTTATTCAGAAATAGACCAATTACTATATCCACAATCTTCCGTATTTTGCATACCAATGCTGAATATTAATGGTAAGCCGGACAGAACTTTAAAATTGTAGTTAAAATTTGTGAATAAGTTCTTAAAAGAAGTTTAATTTTGTATATTTGATAAGCATTTTGATGTAAACTTACTTTTTGCTACTCACATCTTGTTGTAAAAACTACCGACTTTGAGGAAACCTTCAAAGAACACAATGTTTTACATTTGAAATGGAATCTCCTTATTTATTAAATTATTGCATAGGTCAAAGCTAATAAAACTGTAGCAAAATTACTCACTGAATTTGAAAGTGATATCAGTGAAGTTAAATTTTTGTTAATATTTTAAGTTTTACCAGATTTGTTAATTAGATCTATGAATTATTTTTCAGAACGAAAAAAATAGAATTCTGTGTTTGTTAGCATATTTACTAATACAAATGTCAGTGTCGAGACAATGGAAACCATCTTAGGTAGAAATGGTGGAACCATTTTTCATGCATGTTAAGGTATCATTTTAAATAAATATTAGTATTTTTAGGATGCAGGACCCAAAACATAAAAACGAATATGGAATTGGTTATCTCTCTATTTATTACAGCCATTCATTTTTTCCCCTTTACTTTCAAAAATAAGCAGTCAGAAAACTGAAATTTTTTTCTGGTATATCAGTTACAAATATCAGTTTCTAAATTCGATAAAATAGGTAATAATTAGAAATATCTGTAGATGTACAGAAACGGCTTTCTATTAAACTAAGAAAACTAAGGCTTTCTATTATTATTAAAATCAGAACAAGAGTATTTTAATTGCTTTCTGTTGCATTTCTAAAATCATTTTTTGATGTAATATATGACCTAAATATTTGTTTGGGACATCCTGTATATTCTATCCATATTTTATAGGTAAATTCATACTAATTTCTGGGTTTTATATTTAAAAATAACTTGGAAGTGTTTTACAGACATTTGAAACAGTATAAAAAATAAAAATTTTAATTTTTTTCCAAAAATTTTCAGAATGATAAAAACTACAACTTTTGCGGGCAGATTGTAAGTTTTTGCCCAATTCCTCAAAATTAATATATATATATATATATATATATATATATATATATATATATATATATATATATATATATATATATATATATTATTTTTTGGTTCCCGTCAAAAAAAATTGGAAAGTTATAACTCTCAACCGATGTCAATAATATTTGGAGAAGACCTGGACTATATCACCATTGACTACGTTTAAATCGACGTTTTTCGAGCCAGCTTCAAACCAAAGCCGCCTTAAATCTTACTTGAAATCTAGGCGTTTATTTCACAAAGTTAAACATGACGACCTTGGATTCAAGTCAGTTTCGCAAAAGCTTGATGTCTTGTTTGTACCTATAACGCCTTGTTTTTTTATTTTTTTTTTTATTTAAAAACCAACTGTTGACTATTGTGAGGGGTAGAATGTTTTATTCTACATTTAACCTTTAACTTGGGTGTTCTTAAAAATTAAAAATAACTCGAAATAATATACTAACGTCCATTTGATCCATGACGTAATCATTCAGAAGTCAACAGCTGATTTCAAGCGCGCTTGAGGTGTTTATTTCACATTCGAAGTGCGCTTGGGACAAGTCAACCCTAAATCGTTTCGGGCTTGACTTAACATATCCAAGCCGGCTTCAAGTATAATTTCGCCCGTTTAATTCGTTATTTCTAAGCCCCTTGCTCGTAACTGTCGATATAAACGTACTGATTCCACATTGAAATCTTCCTTGCGCTGTTGAAACACCATTAAAAGCAGTAGAATCAAAATTTTAAACAGTACGTGCTTTAAACGCACAGCTTTAAAGATCTGTTTAATAAAGAAATGCTTTTATTAATATCCAAACTTTATAATCTTACTCGTTTACCAAAAAGTTATATTCAGTTAATTATCAATTATTTTTCTGAACTCTTTAATAGTCTTGAGATATTTGAAAATTTCTAAAAATAAATTTGGATGATGTTAAAAAGTTAATGCTGGTAGCCGTTACTATGTGGTAGTTAATCATTTTTGGGAAATGTTTAAAAATGAACTACTATGTTTTATATCACTAAATTTATTTAGAAAACAGTGACTGCAGTTTCAACTCACAAAGTCATTTTCAAACTGAATTACAAAAGTAGACTAAGTGTTTAGTACAGAAACATGAGAAAATTTAACAATGAATAAAGACTACCTGAGAAATTACATTATTACAAAGGGGAGGTACTAAATTTTGGGAACTAATTATTATTTGGCAACAACAAATAACGGAGAAAACCCAAGTTATGTCTGGTTATTAAGCAAATTTATATTTTTATTTTTACTATGTTTATATATTTCTAAAGATTCAAGAATATTTAACTTTTGGTCCTTTGTTGAATAATGTAATATGTCAGTGTTGCTTAAATTAGGAAAACTGTGGTTATGTTACATTATTCAACAAAAGGCCAAAAGTTAAATATTCTTGAATCTTTAGAAATATATAAACATAGTAAAAATAAAAATGTAAATTTGCTTAATGACCAGACAGAACTTGGGTTTTCCCCGTTATTTGTTGTTGCCAAATAATAATTTTCCAAAATTTAGTACCTCCCCTTTGTAATAATGTAATTTCTCAGGTAGTCTTTATTCATTGTGAAATTTTATCATGTTTCTGTATTAAATACTTAGTCTACTTTTGTAATTCAGTTAAAACTGCAGTCACCGTTTCCTAAATAAATTTAGTGGTATAAAACACAGTAGTTCCTTTTTAAACATTTCCCTTGGATGATGTTACTAGTAATATTAAAAATCATTTTTGAAATATCTAAGCCGCTTAAAAATCATTTTGAAATTTTTAAATTTTTTTTGTCAAAAATTGTAACGAATAATGAGCATTTATCAAAAAAAGTATTGTTTAGTGAAAGTCAAATTTTTAAATTTAGTACGTGGTAAACATACATTCATAGCATGAGGTAGTCTAACATTTAAAAACCTAAAATAAAATTAAAGATATAGTTTTTGAATGTAATGTGGATACACATTACATTCAAAAACTATCAATATTGCGCAGTTTGTTCCACTTATTTTGTACCTATACTCTATTTCAGAAACTATAGAAGCAAGAGAAAAAAATTATATACGAAAGTTTTTTTTGGGTAAGCTTTTACTTTAAATTTCTAGCTTGTGCGCAGAGACGTATGTTTTTTGTATGTTATAAATATGAGATAATTAGTTAATCTTATGTATAATTTCTTACAAAATTCTAGAAATTTTTTATTTGTAACATGTGCTATGTCTGAGGTTATAATCTGAAAAATGCAGTTTTTACGTTGTAGTAGATCGCGACATTCAGACAATGTATCTTGGAGCAAAACTGTTTATATATTCCTATATTAATTTTTCATGCTCTACTTAAGCATACCAACTTCTTGTTTAATCGTAGTTAAAAAATGTTTGTCTTCAGGTCAAAACATAATTTGACATATTTGTGTAAAGCGTGAAAAACTAGGATAGAAACTTCAACTATTTTGCTGTGAGATGAATTGTAGATATTTCAGTTTGTATAAGTGTAAACATTAGATTTTTTAAATGTGAGTACCTCAAAAAGATATTGACTTTATTGAACTATGATCCATATAAAATATATGTAGAATTTTAGTAACAACTCAAAATTTTTTATTGTGGTCAGAGAATAAAAATTAATAAATAATTTTTATTTAAAGTGTTTTATTATAATTTTCCCTTTGATTTTTGTATTAGAAATTTCATGTAGTGATAGTGATATTTGAGGTAAATCACGATAGTGTTTCGTTAACTATAAGAGGGAAAACTAATATAAATTGAAATCTGAATATTTGTATAAAGGGATTTATTAAAACGTTCTGTCTAATAAAAATAGTGCCTATGTTCGTTTGCACCGGAAATCGTATTTATTTATTTATTTTTTTTAGGATTTCTGTTTACATGGCGTAAAGAAATAGCAAATTGATATTTGTGCTTTCTGGGTCATTATTCCAGTCCATCTTTAAATTAATTTTTCCAACAAACTATATTTTTTTCTCATTAAAAAAATAACGTTTAAAAAAAATATTTCTTTAAGTATAAACTGTTTTCGGCGTAAACGATACTCGACTCTATTAGACCTTTAATAAAATTCATTATACAAATTTTTAGATTTCAATTAGTATTAGTTTTTCCCTTATGGTTAACGATACTTTGTCGTGATTCACTCTGTATGTCACTATCACTAAAAAGATATTTTTTGTAACTTTTTCAATTAGTCACAGAAAACTAAAAAAAAGCTGCTATAACAAAAATTGTAGCTTTCCTAACTAAAATTTTTGTTCATACAACTAACAGTTGTAGGTTAGTTGGATCGTCAAATATCAAGATTGAATTGCCAGCACAATGCTTTTTATTTATTCAACTTAAGCTTTAGTTCTGATAACTAAAAAGTTTAGATTTTGTTTACTTTGGCAATGCACTAGGTAAACTTTTCTAAACCAAGATTTTTTTTTGTTCTGCGAACCATGTTGTCATAACTAATTTTTAGTAAACATTACCAAGTTATTTTTAAGAGTGCAGTCTATTATATCCCAGACCTACGACTTATTCCACTTAATCAACTAACTAAGTCTGTGTTTGAAACCGATCCAAAAAATCATTTTCAAACCGGAAAAAATAAAAAATTTTGTTTATTTTCAGAAGACTAGTATTTTTTTTACCGATTTTAGGGCTTTTTTTCTAGATTAATCTTATTATCCCTCTGTAAGCTTTTATTTGTTGACATGTATATTAAAATTATAACTATGTCATAAGCTAAACAAAAATGGCCAACTAGAAACTCTAACTTCCATGGCAACTAAATCGGATTAAAGTCTTAAACCTGTTTACTGAATCTTATAATGAATGATTTTTTATATTAAGGGACAATTTTTTTTATAAAAAAAATATATGGAAAACTTAAGCAATCCAATGTCGTTGGATTTATTTTATAACTATAACAAATAAAGCAGCTGTGACTTATTGAAAAAAAAATCCGATCTTAGGTGTTATTGGTCTCAGGGTACTGTTTTTTCTTTCAAAATCCTTGTAATGAAGCCAGCTCTCAATATATTGATCTTAACAAGCCATACGAAAGATGGACGACGCTTTGTCTACATTTATTTAGGAAAAAGTACTCAATTTTTTAATGCTATAAATATAAGCTTATTTATTGGACTTTTGATTTATTTTTATCACTACATGAAAGTGGAAGCCTTGGAGATCGACTTGTTAATAAACAGCGCGTTTGTTTCATATTGCTATAAGCATCTTGGAAAAAACAAATTAAGATATCTCAGCAACTTATAATATTTTAGAAATAATCAAAAAAAGGGTTTCATTTCGAATTTCAACGGCTTTCTTTAAATGAAGAAAAATCGTAAACAGTTATTTTTGCATTATTTATTCAATAAGCAAAAAAATTTCCAGATTTTTTTTTGATTTTTCCCCATAACTAATACATGAAATCTAATCCACGGTAGAGATCTTTGAATCATCCACATAAAAATATTTTTGTTCACTTAAAAAACTGTGTTTTGGCCAATTTGAACTCCCATTGTTCAGCCTTTGTATTTTAGTTGCCGCAGAAAACTTATAGAGGAATCTTCTTTTACACCCCTTTAAATCACAGGGCATGTTCCGCCTATTCCTGAATTAACTCCAATTTTTTTGCCCGTTGATTGATCGATCTATCATCAGTGTTGCAAATATCCGTTTGCAGTACTCGAAAAAATAAACAATTATTTAATTAATGGAGATCATACTTTGTGTAAAAAATATCACTTCACAATAATCAAAACAGGATTTCCTTTAATATCACACATTTCATAACGCATGCAGCAGCAAAGGCCGCAGCTCACACATTCCAGTTCCAGTACCTCAATACATCAACCACGATGATCTTTTTGAAGGAAGCGTAGTCTTTGGAGAACATCCAGATGTTATCAGCATTTAAAATAAAATCTAAAAATCAGCTAGTCGCGAATTTTCATACGCGGAATCTACTTGGCGTTCTCTGAGTAAGCTATCACATGCACTACAATAGCGAAAGGCAAATAGATCCAGAAGACATAAAGTTAAATGCACTAAATCTGGTTTAAATATAATGTCTGAGGATTTCCCTTGTATAAAATAAAGTGTTTGGACATTCAAGAGTATTTGCTTACAAACTCTTTGGTAAATTTCACAACAACAGGACCTCAGACCAGGCGCGGATCCCAGGGTCCAAGGGGGGGGGGGGGTGAGCGATCGCCCCCACCCCAAAAAAAAAGCTTTGAATTCAGGAAAATAGACCCGATTTTGTCTCTTATACTATAGTTTATTCAAGAACTAGAGAGAGTAATAAATCATTTTTTACCCTTTTTTTCGTCGCAAACTACTTGTGTTTTTTAGTCCGGTGTCTTTGGCAAAATCTGCTGGACACATACATTTTTCATAGGAATGGGTAAGAAATTTTATAATCAAAAATACCGGTGTATAATAATGGACTATTTGGATTGCATAAGAGTAGATATTTGGAAGTGTGAAGAATTTTCGTTGTTGTCATAGACGTCAGAAGGAGGTTTATTTTGTCACTAAGTATTTATGGGAATATTATTTCGGTAATAAACTTAAAATAAAAAGTTTTTATAATATATTACTTCTTATGATTTCTTAATAATTCACATACATTACAAAATATAGATAATTTTGACATATTTAACACAAATCACAACTGTATTTTTAACATAGCCTTATTCTCTCAAAAAATTCTCTCTTCTCTTCTTCTTCTTCTAGGTAGAACCAAGTTCTGTTATCTATATAATGCCTCATCAATCTTCATTTGAGGTCGAAATCCAGCTGTCTCTCCATCTTTTGGGGGGCCGTTCTGGCGGCCGTTTGGTGTTTGGTTTCTCGCTCATCGCGGTTTTTGCTAGTCTGTCATTGTCCATTCGTTCCACGTGATCTCTCCACTGTCTAAAACGGTTTCGAACCCACTTTACAATATCCCCCACTCCGCTGTCCTCGCATATTTTTGCGTTTCTTATTCTATCTCTTAAACTTGTTCCCGTGATCATTGTCAGCGTTTTCGTTTCTGTGGTTCTCATAATTTGTTTTGTTTTTGTTGTTTCATTTCTTGTTTCTGCGCCGTAGGTCAGTATCGGTCTTACACAGACCTTGTAAATTCTTGCTTTGCTCTCAGCCGTCATATGTTTATTGTTCCAGATTATGTCTCTTGGTCTGATATCATGACCGCTTTGTTGGCTTGTGTGCGTACTTCTTCCGTTACTGCCCTGTTACTTGTTATATGTGCTCCCAACTTCCCAACCTGTTCGATATGTTTGTCATCAACCATTAGTTTGCATCTTACCGATTCTTTTGTTATTGCCATTGCTTTGGTTTTCTCCACAGATATCTTCATATTATACTGTTTGGCTGTTCGATTAAAATGGAAAAGCATTCTTTGTAAGTTGTCCTCGCTATCTGCTGTCAAGGCAACATCATCTGCAAAGCATATAATCTGAACGGTGTTGTGTTCCATTGGGTACCCAATATTTGTGATTTTTACCTCATCAATGGTTTCGTCCATTATTACATTGAAAAGTGTTGGACTTAGGCTATCACCCTGTCTTATTCCTATGGATAGTGGAATTTCCTCTGTTAGAGTGTTATTTGTCTTAATTACCATGGTGTTTTTGGAACTCAGTTCGTATATTGTACGTAGCTCTGTTATGTGTTCCAGTTTGACTCGGTCGAACGCCTGTGTAAAGTCCACAAAACAAATAAACTGCGGTTTATCGTATTCGATAGATTTTTCAACCAGCTCTCTGATAATAAATATACCGTCGATAGTAGAGCGATTATTCCGGAAGCCCCGCTGTTCTTCGCACGCCCCTAACTTGTCTAAATTCAAAGTTATAATTTAAATATTTACGAAATACTCATTGTCAAAAATACAAGAAGTTAAACATATATAAAAAATAAATTCGTCCATATATTATTTAAATTTTTTTAGGGCTATCGGTCATATTATTATTAACTAAAAACATTTTTAGGACATCTGACGTTTCAGTTTATTTATTTCTTAAACCATCTGCAGAATTGCAATTAAACACTTAAAAGGGATTCAAACGTAATTAATTTTTATATGTTACAGTTAAAATTAGATCTATTTATTTTTATTTCTATTGCACTGACATTTTAATTTAATTAATTTTATTATATGGAAATCCCATAGCCCCCCAAAAAAATAAAATAAACATGTTAATTCTACACGCTTAAGAAAAAGACACAAATACAATAATAAAATAATAAAAAAAATTACGGCTAATTGTAATTAAATAGATATAAAAAAAAGTGGGACACACTAAAATAAAAATATATAAAGAAATATGTAAACAATATTAAACAATAAAATACAACAAAAGCAAAAATTTAAATAATAAATTGTGTTTACACTGGTAAACATTACGTACCTAATTCGTAATCAAAATCAGTGAAGCTATCTTCGCTCAAATTAATTATAATTGGTTCCTCTATCTCACTGACCATGAGATCGAGTTTCCACATTTTGTTTTATTCTTTTATTATATGGATTTTTCCCAATTTTCCGCAGTGACTTTATTCAAAAGTTCTTCCAAAAGTGCAGTTAAATTACTAATTTTGTAAGTTGTATTATTTCTAGCAACTCTACCTTTTACTTGAGAGAGATATTTCCTTCTCTAACGGACAGTTTCTGGACGATCTATAAGAACAGATTTCCTAGCTGGTTTTTCCCAGCAAAACTTAAGTTCTCTGAGCAATTTTCAAAGCTCTGTTCTTTTAATTTTTTTTTGCCTGCCTGTGACCGAATGTGGCTTGGGAGTACTAAGAGTTTCTGTCGTTTTTTCTCCTTCAGTATTGGGTACGTAGTAGATTTTCCAACTTCTGTCATGTTGGAACACATCTCCACAGAGCTTTTAACATTATTATCTAGATACTGATATCTTAAGGCATCATAGACATTCATCGTAAGTTTTTCGTTGAGGAAAAAATGCCTTAGTTTAACGATTTTAGAATAAATATAGAGGTGGAAGCCATATCTTTTGGGTATCTTACTAATCTCAAATAATATATATAAAAACAAGCGCAAACAATATCAGTCACTAAGGACACACTATAAGGTGTACTTTGCTCGCTGACAGAAATTAAATGGAACTATCACAAATTTTATTATTGCAGTAAATTTATAAAAGCTTATAATCTTTAAATATAATTAAATATAATTAGATTTACGGCAGTCCTCAGTTACGTGCTGCACTGGAGCAGGTACGTTAGAGGTTTCGGTAACAGTTTTATTACTTTCTCTATTTCTTGAATAGAGTATAGAAATGTGTATGCTTCCGATCGCCCTCCTCTCTCCCAAGAGCGTTGAGTTCAGGAAAATAGAACCTATTCTGCTTTTTATATTAGGAATATGTGTGTTTGCTGCTGGCACTCCCTCTACCGTTGACAACTTGTTTTTCTTGCGATAGCCCCCCTCCCCTAAGAGCTTTGAGTTCAGAAAAATAGATCCGATTCTACCCCTTATACTAGGAATGCTGCTGGCATCCCCCCCACCTGTCGGCAACCTGTTTTTTCTTGTGACCGCCCCCTCCTCTCCAAGAGCTTCAAATTCAGAAAAATAGACCCGACCTTGCTTTTTACACTAGAAATGGGAATGTTACTGATGTCCCCTCCCCCCGTCGACAACTTTCTTTCTCTTTATGTACTTTTGTCATATCACCACCAACCCTAAAGAGAGAGGTTGAATCCGCCCCTGCCTCAGACACTACAGTTCGAAAGTCAGGTATTATTAGAAATCATATACCTGAACTGGGGTTACGATAGCTAATCACTGACATAAAGTTCGCATTTTGTTCCAATTAATATCAGTTTCCACATACTCAATCAAACATAAAATTACTTCACAATCTTATGATATATCATATTTAATTCCTGGAATTTTTATATAATTTTTAAACCTATTTTCAATCATTTTCGTCACTCAAATTCTTATAATCTTATTTTATAATATTATATTTCACCATTCACTAACGAAAAATTTACAGTTACTAGTACTGTTTTTAACAGTACTAGTAACTTTGGTAATACTCTGTCAAAAGCAAAACAAACCAGATGTTAAAAAAAATGCATTCAAAAAATAATAGTTTTCTATATTTATATTTATATTAAAAAAGAAGTTTTTAATTATAGTGTATTAAAGTAATAAAATAGTTAAATGTAAGTTTTTCATGTGAACCACCTGTTAACATTAGTAATTCTCTGAAGATGGTTTAATCAATAAAATAAACCGAAACGTCAGAGAAAAACATGTGTTAATTGTTTATAAAGTAATAATATGACCCAAAAAAGTAAAAACTAATTTACAAACAATTGAAAATCAGCCATTTTTGTAGGTTTTTTTGCAATAACTAACGAACAAATTATCTGATTTGAATGAATCTTAGCTCATTTTTTAGGTATTTCCAAAGCGCATAACATTTGTTTGAAACGTTTTTACTGAAAAATAATAGTTTTTCCTAAAACTTGAAAAAACTGGTTTTTTTTACATCTTAATTGTTAAATAAAAAATTTTCCCCGCAAAAAAAGTTGAGACTAGCATACTACAGAAGTACTATTATCATTCTGAAGGTTTCTACGTAATAAAAAGTCTACTAACAATAAATTTTAAAATCACCTCATATGAGGCCAACTCCGCCGGCCTAGTGATTTTAACTGCGGGAATTAAAAGCAGTTTATGGTATATTTTCTGTGATAAGATGTATTTCTTGCGATAGTTAAATGGACTGTTAACGACTTTAAGGAATAGATTACAACAAGATAAATTATCTACAGTTAGTTATAGAAATATACGCTGTGCGTTAAATCAATAATGGGTAAATAATGCGACAATTTATTGCGTAATAAGATATATATTTTATTAATCTTTGCGCATCATGTTACATTCCAGTAGAGTTCATTATATTCCAAAATTCTTAATAATCAAAAATAGCTATTCAATTCTATGCGGACAGTTGTACAATAAATCATTTTTGCGGAAAAAGATCTATAAACAAACACACTTGCAATTATCCCTGAACTAAGTATTATTCACCGTAATACTTAGTTAACCGGTAACTGATCTTCCTATTGATCTCAATCTTCGAGCATCCAAGCTCATTATTCATCATGCATTCACGCATAGCAGACACATGCTTATTTTTGGAAGCAAATTTTACTTCAATTTCCGAAGTAAGTAGAGTATAATAAATTATCATCGATCTCCCTCTGCCCCGGTCGGG